>CAUYRH010074395.1:2500-11310 GCA_963574655.1 Perodicticus potto
ACTGCATCAAAAATTAGCCGGGCGCTGTGGCGGGCGCCTGTAGTCCCAGCTACTTGGGAGGCTGAGGCAAGAGAATTGCTTAGGCCTAAGAGCTGGAGGTTGCTGTGAGCTGTGACTCCACAGCACTCTACGGAGGGCGATAGAGTGAGACTCTGTCTCTACAAAAAAAAAAAATTCTACCTTTAGAATATTTTGACCTTGCCAGGAATTTTTGCTGTTGCGTAGCACAAAAACATAATGATATAGCACAAAGGTCTGCACGAGAAATAGAAGCCCTTGTTGACAAATAAGTGTGGCTCCAGGTGCTCTGGAGCCTAACTCACACAGAAGTCAAACGTGGTACAAAGTGGTGGTAATGCAGAATCAAAGAATTTTTGCACTCAGGAAATCTTGAAAAGGTCAAAAGAAGACAGAGCAAACACAGGAGATATCGCCTAAAGAACTTACTTCTGGACTAGACTCACCAGTGCAGATTCACGGACCCAACACTGCTGCTATCTCCTCTTCTTTCTCTCAAGGTTATTTACACCTGCATAGCCATCCCTTTCCTTATTCCCCAAATTATCTGTGTTTTTTCCATTGGTGTGTCATTACTCTTTCCAATGACAAAATTATTTAAACATACAATCACAGGATGTTAAAAAAATATTTTTGTAAAACTTCTAGTTTCTCTTCTTCTGTTCTATGAATGGGATCGAGGTATTTTCAATAACTTGCCTATAATAGCCACGAAACCAGTTAGTTATAAAGTCCTTTGAAGATGCTGACTGCAAATCTGCAACACTGAAAAGAGGAAAGGCTCTCATAGGGTAAAAGCGGACATATGTAGGAAGGTACATAGGACATGGCTATGTTTTGATTTAGGAGAAAATATTTTAAAAAATCAATAGAGGAGATGGCACCCGTGGCTCAAAGGAGTAGGGCGCCGGCCCCATATGCCGGAGGTTGTGGATTCAAACCCAACCCCGTCCAAAAACTACAAAACAAAAAATCAACAGATATCAGCCTGGGAGAGGTGGCTCATGCCTATAATCCTAACTCTCTAGGATGCAAAGGTGGTAAGATCACTTGGGCTCAGGAGTTCAAGACCAGCCTGAGCAAGAGTGAGACCTTGTCTCTACGAACAATAAATAAATAAATAAATAAATAAATAACCAGGTGTGATAGGCACCAGTAGTCCCAGTTACTTAGGAGGCTGAGGCAGAAAGATCACTTCAACCCAAGAGTTCTAGCTTGCTGTGAGGTAGGCTGACACCATGGCCCTCTAGCCTGGGACAACAAAGTAGGACTCTGTCTCAAAAAAAAAAAAAGAATTAATAGATAATCAGCATTTCTCTCTTCACTTTTGTTCCCCTTCTGTCAGTTTCTAACCCGGTAAAAAGCCTTCAGGGAGCTGGCAGCCACCTGCATGTGCTAGCCCATGAGTAGTACGTATTACCACTGGGAAAAACCAGTGTTTGCCCATCTGACAGCAGGCAAATTAAAAATTCTGCACCCCATGTCACCCAAGCAGCACACTTCTGAAAGCCACATTTATCTCACTGACAGCCAGGTTGCAGCCTCTCGGGTGTCAGGAAGGAAGATTTCAGTGTAAAGCTTCCAGAGTGACTTTGAATGAATCATTTCCATCAGGGTTTTAGACATTGTTACCAATTATCAAGGAAATTGAGTTGGACTACACCCATCCTTTCTAAATCTGTGTTGAAGAAGAATGACAAAAAGGGAACTCAAGCAAAACATAAAGAGCGAGATACAAAAGGACATTTTTTTAGTACCTCTCCCAAGTAGACAGAGTCTGTGGCATAGTAGAAACTATAAAACAGGGTAAACTTGAATATAGTTTATAATCCATTATCAGTCTATTCAGCACATACTTTATGTGCCATCTGTAGACTTGTTCAATTGATTGCCACAGGACGTAATTATTTTAAAAGACAATTAATTTGATTACCAGCAATGAAGTTTTTATCTATGCAAACTAGGAGAAGGACAATCTGATGGAGAAAGTAATCAGTTTCCAAAATTAGAATGCAAGCTGTAGCATTCAGGAGGCTGGAGAGAAGAATCCAGCTCCCGGAAAAGACTAGGCCGGGAAACGCAGTATTTCTTAGCCACCAAATGGTAATCTTGCCTCCAGAAATCAGATCTTGGACTACACGGAATATAAATCTCCTTCATTATATACATAATTCACTGTTAGTGATTTCATATGTTGAATAAATCAAGGGAAAAGAAGGTTGCTGAGCACCCTTTCTGTACAAGATAGCTTGCCAAATACATTTCATTTATCCTCTGTTTTAAGCCTGACAACCCATTTCATAAGGTAAATTAAGGTGATTATACCCAGATCACATAGTTGGTAAGATATTGTGGTAGTCTGAATAATGAACCTCTCAAGATATCCATGTCCTAATCCCTAGAACCTGTGAAAGTTACTTTATATGGAAAAAGATATTTGTAGATGTGATTAAATTTAGGATCTGACGAAAGCAAGATCATCCTAAAGTATCTAGGTGGCTCCTAAATGCAATCAACTGTACCTTTCCAAGGGGGAGATTTGACTATAGAAGAGAGGATGATATAACCTTTGAGGCAGGATTGGAGCAATATAGCCAGGAACTGAGGAACGCCAGTAACCTCTAGAATTGGAAGTCAGAAATGGATAATCCCCTGTAGCTTCCAGAAGCAACCAGCCCTTCTGCCAGTAACCTCTAGAAATTAGAGTTAAGAAATGGATAATCTGTTAGGTGCTTAAACCATTCCCCCACCTCCCCTCCCAGATCAAAAGGCCTATCTTGTCCCACCCCAAGAGTTGCCCCAGGAAAGACCCTAGGCCCCCAAAGCCTTCAAGCAACTTGTGGCATCACCCTCTCTCTACTCCCAATATAAACACAAGCCCCCACCCACTCTCAGTGCAGAAGCTGTCCTTGCACTGCCCAGGCAGGGCATCCTCCCCTTTTCCCATAAATCCGGCCTGAACATCTCTGGATGCGAACATTTACACCTTTCAGATTCTCCTATAGCCTCTAGAACAGAGCCAACCCTTCTGACACCTAGTTGCCACTTAAACTGCATTTTGGACTTCTGACCTGAAGAAATTGAGGAGAGAATCCTGCATTGTGTTAAGCCACTGGGCTTGTGGTAATTTGTTACAGTAGTGATACAAACTAACCCAGCAATGAATTCTAACTCAGGTCTACTACACCTAAACAAGCCTGCATTCTTTTCAATACTTTACATAGCCTGCAATTTGATGAAAGATCCCAGAATTGAGAAAACAAAGATTCATGCCTCATCCCAATTTGAAATCCCCCAAATTTAGAACTGAGTATCAAATTGGACAACTAAATTGTTGTTCATACTAAATCATTAGAATCATCCCACTTATTAAATATTGCCAGGATAGTTATAAACAATTGATTCAAAGACCAAAAAAAGCAAAGGAATTCACCATATAAACGTGGCTAAATTCAGTAGCTCTTACTCAGATAATTCCAAGAAAAACCTAAAACTTTGAACTAAAATATACAGATATTGATCCAAAAGTATTTTGATGCTTTTGAATTATATTATTCAAAAAGACACCAATTTTTTATACCAAGCTGATCCTTATCAAGAATTTTACATATTTGCATATTGATTTTCCTCTGATGACATTGTCATCACATCATAGAAATCTAAAACCTGGATTCTATTGTTAGTGACTTTTCTATCAATTAGCTCTTCAGTTTTGACTAAGTCATCCAACATCTCCGGGTCTTACTCTCCCCACCTGTAAAATGGGACAGTGGGTGGGGGACCTGCCCAGCAAATCATTTTAGGGTTCTTTCCAGTTTGAAGATGAAATGATGGTAGGATTCCACAGCAAACCTTTCTAAATGGATTTCAAGTGTGCTTAGTAATACAACGGGCCACTAGAGGTCAGATTAAGTTTGGTAATTTAATCTGGAATGCAGATGGAGCAAAAGCAACAACTCACCTTAGGTGGATACCTTGCCTGTCAAACCTAAACCTACCCCCTTCTGAGCTAATGAATGTTGATCCCAGTGCTATAAAATAAAATAGGAGAATCTCTGAAACCAGACATTACATTCATTAATCTGCAATTTGTAATTGCCTCCTACCGGAATGCTTATCTTTCTTTGCTTGCCTGAATGCTATTAATTAAATGTGTCACCTGAAGCTCTGTTGCTTCTTGTTTGCTCATGTTACTGTGTTAATTAATCAGCTGCATTGAATTAGAGGCTAAAATCATTCCTTGCAGAGTCTTTGTGCATCTAAGTATAACAAATGATACTAAGAACATGTGATGTGTAGATGGCATTTGACTCACAATACATATTCACAGTGAAGTATAAAGGAATGAATAAAAAACAGAAAGAATGAGAGCATGCACACATCATCCTTGGATACTTGCCTCATCAAAGCTACTAATCAGGACCAGCTCTAGCACAACTGTGAAGTCTGTAGAATTAGACTTTTTATAGCTACCATTCTCTGTGCAATTCTCTACTCCCTCCAGCTCCCTGGTTTTCTCTCTTCTCAACATCCTTTTCAAACCCTGCTCTCAGGAGAGATCCAAAGAACTCAAATGCAATTAGGTTTAGAAAGCTGATGACGTGATTTTGCTCTCGCTTGCATTTTGTCAGAGAACAATGCCCATTAAACGGTGGAATTCTAAAAGTAGAATCTCAATCATCCCCAAAGGTAGTAATTTGGGAACAGAACATTTGCAGAATCATCCCACAGAGCTGACACCAAAGGCCAATGGAGAAGGTCAGCCTTGTCCACCATTGATACACACGGCCAGAATTGTTCGTCATTCCCATTATTTTTTAAGTTACAAGCATTTATGAAGCATTCACCCACTGCAGGTGATGATCCTGAATGAGGGCCCTGTGATTTCCCCCTGCCCAACACCGTAAGCAGCAGCTGGAATCTCAGCACCAGCTCCATGACAAGACCCTGGGGAAGAGGATCCTCCTCCTCTCCCACTATCCCCCTCTATAACCTGCAGCCTGAGGTTGGGGCAGGGGATTCTGAGAGTAGTGCTGAGGGGAAGGCTGTACAAGGTCCTGACTTGACCACTTAATTTCCACATAGTTCTGTGGTACGAGGACAAGGCAAAATTTCCTAGTGTTTATCACTTCCAAAGAACAGAGGCAAGCCAATCACAAAGCCTCAGGCATCTCTATGCTCCCAAGGCTGATGCAGCAACATTCAGGTTCACAGCCCTGACAATCCTGTCTCCAGTTCTTCTATATGGGATCACCTTTCATGGCTATATCCACCTTAAAACACAGCTGCCACAAGCACTCAATTCTCTTTGAAGAATCGTTTATAAACAAATATTCTCTTTGTTTATATTCTCAGTAAATAGAAATAATGCCTTATATTTACCTGCTCCTTGCTATTTTACAGAGTGATGTAGAAAATCTCTTCATCAATTTTATGAGGTTAAATATTATACTGTACATGTTCTCACATTTCAAAGATTTTTAGAGGCAGTCGGAGGCCATCTACTGCACCCTTACCTCCATAATTCACTGTCTTATGCTGCCCCATGCAAATGCCCAACCAAGCCCATTTGTTCCACACCAGCTAATACTACATTCCACAGGCACAGATGATGTTAAAACCGCACTCATATGTTTTAGGTGAGTCACTCAAAAGCAGAAAGCATGCACAGGAGAAGCAGACTAGCCAACTAGTTGAGTCTATTTTCAGTCCTCGTTACATTAAAACTCTTAGCAGCATTCAGCTCCCAACTGCTCTCTTGAACTCTGTCTCTGAGTTTCAATGCCACTACACTCTCAATTTTTCTGTCATCTCTGATCCTTTCTTCTCCTTCTTAAGGACATTAAGGTGGAGCTGGAACATATTCTTCTTAGTAAAGTATCTCGAGAATGGAAGAAAAAGCATCCAATGTACCAAATACTATTATGAAACCAATATATAATCACCTACACTTTCATGTGAATGATGAAGCACAACTATAGTCCAGAAAGAAAGAGGGAAGAGAAGGAAGGGGAAGGAGGGGAGGAGGGGAGTATTAGGTGGGACCTCACCTACTATGAGCAATGCGAGGGTGCATGTCAAAACTATTAAGAGTAGAGTATAAACGTCTTTCCACAAAAAGTAAGTAAGTGAGGTGATGGTTATGTTAACCAGTTTGATGTAAGCATTCCAAATTGTATATAAAATCAGCACAGTGTACCCCATAAATGCTTTAATGTACACATTTATGAATTAATAAAAATTTTAAAAAATTTTTAAAAGATTGGCCAGGCTTACCCTGAGCTCTTTTCTTACTCTAAGTTCTCTTTTATTTATTTATCTCCTTTATTCTCATAGTTTTAAATATTATCAATGTTCCATCTACTCCCAAATTTATGTCCCTAAACTACACACTCTTTCTGAGTTTCCAGACTTGTACATCCAAATATTAACACATCATTTCTATCTTGATGTTTCTGAAACTGAACTCTTTATTTTCTCACCCAAATACACTTCTACAATCTTTCTCATTTCAATGTGCAACATCTCCAGAATATTGAGTTTCACCCTCAAGCTCTTCTCCCTTTTCTCCAATATTCAGTCACACAGAAATCCCTATAGATTCTATCCTCAAAATATATCCTCAGCCCATCTTTTCTATCTTCAAAAATAAAAATAAAATTATAGATCATGGAAGAAATGTGAGGATTAAATAATTAACAATACTTAAAAACTTAATTGTTAATTTTGTATGTATTTAGTATCATGGTCATTTTTAAAGATACTGAAATATATATAGATAAAATGATATCTCCATTTGGAAACTGATATAAAATGATCTGAGGCATTGGTGAGTAAGAAAATGCAGATAAAATAACATATAACATTCTGCGATAATTATTGAAGCTGGGAGATTAGAGCCTCTGGTTTATTATATTCTTCTATTTTTGTCTGTGTTTTCAAAATTCCACAATAAAGTTATAGAAAACAAGATTTCTAAATGGGTTACCTCAAATAATATAAGGAAACAAGATGATGTTAGACTTTATATTTTTATTATAAGGAAGTTATTTTTCAGTCACAATAATGACAATTATTGACAATTGAACCTGACAAGAATTGCCCAAAATAATCAAAATTATCAAGAAGACTGATTATGATTTAATAAAAACAAATTAAAAGAAGAAGACTTTATGAAATACATTTTTATATCTTTAAAGATTAACCTTGCTGTAAGTAGATGTTGTACCTTAAAGTATTAATGAGCATTTGAAAGCCATCATAATTACTAAGATACAAAATATCATACAAAACATGACAACAAAAAAGGATTTTTTAAGTAGTGGTTTAAAATACCACACAACAGTTAACCTGGTGGGTGTGATACATATTTAATCTCCTATTTAAGAATTAAAGAAAAAACATATCATTGGGAAACATTGTCCTTCCTGTAGTAAAAATAGGTGGAAAATATGAAAAATAAAATGGCTAGATATGGGTATTTTTGGTCAGAAAATGCTATTGAAAGATATAATAACCCTGAAGATTTGAAGAAATATTTAAGTGTTACCCAGTGTGAGAAGTTTGCTATACACTTGAATGAGAGTATATTTGCTTTACACATGTCTATGTTTGTGGTATGGTCTAGATTTTTCCTAATAATAACATATATATGAAACACTAACTTTCTTAAGAATAAAGGAAAAGTGTACCCAAAGATTTATTCCACTTTTAAATTGTTTCTTTACTGTGCATATGAAAATAGTTTAAGCTGGCTCAGCGCCTGTGGCTCAACAGGCTAAGGCGCCACCCACGTACACCTGAGCTGGCGGGTTCGAATCCAGCCAGGGCCTGCCAAACAACAATGACAGTTGCACCAAAAAAAAAAAATGGCCAGGCGTTATGGCGGGCGCCTGTAGTCCCAGCTACTTGGGAGGCGGAGGCGAGACTCACTTGAGCCCAGGAATTGGAGGTTGCTGTGAGCTGTGATGCCACAGCACTCTATCCAGGGTGACAGCTTGAGGGTCTGTCTCAAAAAAAAAAAAAAAATGTTTTGAACATTACAAGAAATAATAATGATTTCCAGAGTAAGTTATAGAGACAGCGAATCTCATGGAATTTACATGTGCCAGTCTTCAAAGATAAACAATTATAGCACAGCCGATGAAAGAGAGATACCCAAAGCACTACAGAAAGTCATTGATACAGTTAATTTTACAAAAACAAGGTCTTGACAATACCTTGTAATGACATGGAGAGTCACTATGAAAATCTTCTGTACCTCATGAAGTTCTCCCAGTTAGTCTATGTCAAAGGATTTAAAAAATATCAGACTTACTGATAAGATATCCACTTTTACAAAAATATGAGTGATTCAAATTTGCTGAATTTTTCTTTAATGCTATGTGGCTATCAGTAGCATGTACTCTTATGTATAATCTTTAAACAAAATCTGTCTCTTCAAGCTAAAAGATGGTTTGTTTGTTATCTTTTTTTTTTGTTTTTTTAATTGAATCACAGCTGTGTACAGTAATTCAATCATGGGGTACAGTGTGCGGGTTTCACATACAATCTGAGATATTTTTATCAACCTGATTGACATAACATTCATGAGATTTTTCTCATTTACTATGTGAAAACATTTTTGATCTGTATTTAAAAGTTTTCTCCTGACCCTTCAAATATGCACCTCAAGTGTGATCTCACCCTTTGTCCTCTTTTTTAAAATAACAGCCTTCCTAACAGGAATAGGTGATATCTCATTGTGATTTCAATTCTATTTCCCTCAGGGATGTTAAGCACCTTTTCGAAAA
>CAUYRH010074397.1:0-14639 GCA_963574655.1 Perodicticus potto
CAGTCTGGCCCAAACAGAAACAAGAACACCAAAAATAGGAACACCAACATTCCCTGGAGGATTGCAATAGGACTCCCTATCTACAAAGCACAATTAATTCATAGAGCCCAAGATAACTCAAATGTTAGATGACATATAAAAAACCCAGAGAACTTTTGTTTGCATGTTTACCCCAATGGGAAAGATACTCAGCATATGGCAGAATCAAGGTGACCGAGACGCCGAGATCAGACCCAGGCTTTACTATGACAGTGGTCCCAAAGAAAGGAAAACACCCTTGAAATGTGTGAGAAGGAAGAAATAGAAAGAGAACCAAATGGATATTTTAGAAAGGAAAAAGAATAAAATGGAAGATTTAGAACTAAAAAGATGCAATGTCTGACAACTGGCTGAGCTGAATAACAAAATGGAAATGATAGAGGAAAGAGCCAGTGAACTTGGGAGTAGATGAATAGAAGTGTCCATTCTGAAGAACAGAGAGAAAATACTGAAAAATGCAAACAGAACCTCAGAGACCTGTGGTATAACATTAGTAAGAGTTATTGGAGTCTCAGAAGGAGGGGAAAGGAGAGTAGTACAGAAAAAAATATTTGAACAAATCATGGTCAACATATTCCCCAGATTTGGTGGAAGACATAATTTATAGATCCAAGAAGCTCAATCACCCCAAACTAGATAAAATCAAAGAGTACTATTTGAAATAAAACTTATAACAATGATAAATGTAAAAATCCTGAAAGAAGCTGGAGTGGAACGGTGCATCACCTTCAGGGGAACAGTAATTCATCAGCTCCGCGGAGTCCAGAGAAGAATGGTAGGCTGGTGTTTTCACAGTGCTGAGAGAAGAGAATGGTTAACTCCAAATTCCACATCCTTGGAATATCTGTCCTTTAGGAAGGAAAGCAAGATAAAGTCATGAAGAAAATTTAGGAGAATTCGTTGCAAGGAGAGCAGTATTATAAGAAATGCTAATGTAAGTTTTTCAGCTAAAAGGCAGCAACACCAGAGGGAAGCCTGAGTCTTCAGGAAGGAAGGAAGCAACAGGAATGGTCAGTATATTCCCCTCTATTTATGTATGACCACTGAAAATAAGAACTACAATATTTCTGAAGGGATTTTTAGCATGTGGAGATATGGTACGTATGACAACTATGTCATAAAGGTCAGGTGCAGAGGTCAGAGGTCAGATGTGACTGCCAGCCCTGCACATTTCACTTTGTGTGATGGCACAGGGGCCCCAGGTAGGACACAAGAGTTGGGTACGTATGCCACAGTCTCTAGCAAAACCACCATAACACACAATAAACAAACGAAAGAGAAGTTATAGCCAAAAAGGCAAAGACGAATTAAAAATAGGATGCCAAAACTTGTTCAAATAATCCAAAAGAAGGCAAAAAATGATAAGGGGGTGAGGTTGAGAGAACCACAACATCAGCAACATCGAAAACAAAACCAAGGAGCAGACAGACAATAAAAAATGGAAGATGTAAATCCAGCCATAGGTACAGTTACATCACATGTAAATGTTCTCAGCGCTCCATTAAAAGGCAAAGCTTGACAGAGTGTGCATAAAAAAGCAGGACTCTACAATATCCTGCCTCAAAGAAATAACACTTTCAACATAAATACACAAAAAGGACACAAATAAATAAATGGTAAAAGATAGACCATTGGGCGGTGCCTGTGGTTCAAGGAGTAGGGTGCCAGCCCCATATACCGGAGGTGGTGGATTCAAACCCTGCCCCGCCCAAAAACTGCAAAATCAAATCAAATAAAATAAAAAAGATAGGCTATACAGGCAGTAAGAATGAGAAGATTGGATTGGCTATTTTAATATGAGACAAAATGGACTTCAAAACAAAGAGTATTTCTAGAGATAAAAGGTCACTTCAATAGGAAGACACCTTATTTGTATGTGTTTATGCATCTAATAAGAGAGATTCAAAATACACGCAGTAAAGGTTCACCAAATTATAGAGAGAAATAGAAATTCCACAATTGGGATAGATTTTAATTCCCCTTCCCAGCATTTTCTAGAACAATTAGACAAAAAGATCAGTAAAGATATATCTAATAGATAATTTTAACAACACCATTAAGCTCCTTGATTTAATTAACATTTTAAGAATACTACATCCAAGGTAATACATTTTTTATTTCAAGTGTACATAACATTTATCAAGATGAAGTAATAATGGTCAAAACAGGAGCACGGAGCCATTAAGATAAATTTCAAAATTTAAAAGGAGAAAAATCACACAAAGTATATTCTCTGACCACAATGAAATTAAATTAGAAATCAGTAACAAGATACTTAGGAAGACTTCAAGTATCATGAGTTCCATAGCATGTTTTCTTTTCTATTTCAATAGATTAAGAGGGTATAAGCTTTTTTCGGTTACATGGATAAATTGTACAGTGGTGAATTTAATGCAGGGATTTTAATGCATCCATCACTCAAATAGAATATATTGCACCTGATAGGTAACTTTCTATTCCTCACCCTCCTTCCAACCTCCTCCCCTCTAACTCTGCAAAGTCTCTTGTACGACTCTGTGTGACCATGTACACCTAATTCTTCCCCCACTTATGGTGAGTACATGTTGTATTTGTTTTTCCTTTCCTGAGGTACTTAGAATTATGACTTCCAGTTCCATCTATGTTGCCTAATTTACAATTGCTAAAGTGTGGAAACAGTCTAAATGTCCTTCAACCCAAGAGTGGATTGGTAAGCTACAGTATATGTATACCATAGAATATTACTCAGCCATCAAAAATAATGGAGACTTTGCAGGGTTTGTAGTAACTTGGATGGAGGTGGAACATATTATTCTTAGTGAAACATCACAGGAATGGAGAAGCATGAATCCTATGTGTTCAACTTTGATTTAAGGACAATTAATGACAATCAATGACACAGTGGAGCATGGGGGAAGTGGAGAGCAGACAGAGAGAAGGAGCGGGTGAGGGAAAAAAAACAAAAAAAGAAAAGAAAAGAAACTAGTGACTAACTTTCATATAAATTGGATTCAATTTTGGCCAAAGTACATTACTTAAACATTAACTTTTTAATTCAACGTGTCAATATGTTGTTTAGGATATAAGCCAACTGATTTTTAATAAAAGTGCCAAGAACATACACTGGGGAAAGATGCCCTCTTCAGTAAATTGTGCTAAGAAACTGGATATTCCTATGCAGAAAAATGAAACTAGATCCCCCTCTCTCACCATATCCAAAAGTCAACTCAAAATGGATTGAAGATTTAAACCTAAGATTCAAAACCATAAAACTCCTAGAAGAGAACAAAGGAGAAATACTCGAAGACACTCTTCTAGGAAAATATTTTATGGCTAAGACTTCAAAACCACTGGTAACAAAAACAAAAGTAGATAGATAGAACTATATTAAACTAAAAAGCTTCTCCATAGGAAAGAAACAATCAGCAGAGAGAAGAGACAACCTTTGGAATGGAAAAAAATAGTTGCAAACTACTCATTTGACAAGGGATACTATCCAGAAAATACAACGAATTCTAACAACTCAGTAGCAAAACCAACCCATATAAACTCATTAAAAAGTGTACAAAGAATTTGAATAGACATTTTCCAAAAGACATGCAAGTTGCCAACAGGTATGTGAAAAAATGCTCAACATCACGAACCACCAGGGAAACACAAATCAAAACAGCAATGAGATATCATCTCACTTGGTTAGAAGGGCTATTATTAAAAACAAAAAATAGGCTCGGCGCCTGTGGCTCAAGCGGCTAAGGCACCAGCCACGTACGCCTGAGCTGGTGGGTTCGAATCCAGCCTGGGCCCGTCAAACAACAATGACGGCTGCAACCAAAAAATGGCCGGGCGTTGTGGCGGGCACCTGTAGTCCCAGCTACTTGGGAGGCGGAGGCAGGAGACTCGCTTGAGCCCAGGAATTGGGGGTTGCTGTGAGCTGTGATGCCACGGCACTCTATCCGGGGTGACAGCTTGAAGCTCTGTCTCAAAATAAATAAATAAATTACAAATGCTGGTGAGGACATGTAGAAAAGGGAAATCTTCTACACTGTTGGTGAGGACGTAAATTAATACAATGATTATGGAACACGGTATGGAGGTTTTTCAAAAAAAATTAAAACAGATCTACCATATAATCAAGCAATCTCACTGCTAGGTATTGGTTCCAAAGACAGGAAATCAGCATGTCAGAAGATTACCTATGACTCTATGTTTATTGCAGCAGTGTTCACAATAGTAAAGATAGAAGTGTCCATTGACAGATAAACGAATAAAGAAAATGTGGTGTGCATAAACAACTGAATACTATTTGGCCATAAAAAAGGATGAAATCCTGTCTTTTGCATCAATGTGGATGGAACTGGAGGTCATCATGTTAAGTGAAATAAGCCAGGCACAGAAAGACAAATATTATATATTCTCAGTCATATGTGGGAGCTTAAAAAGTTGATCTCATATATAACGGGTAGAATGACGGTTACCAAAGGGTACAGGGAGTGGGGAGATGAAAACAGGTTGGTTAATGGGCACAGACATACAATTAGGCAGAAGGAATATGTTCTAGTGTTCAATAGCACAGCAGGGTGACTAAACAATAATTTATTGTATATTTCAAAACCGCTAATTTGAAATCTTCCCAACATGAAGAAATGATAAATGTTTGAGGAGATATTCTAAACACCTTGATGTGATCGTTACACATTATCTGTTTCAAAATTACACATATCTTCCGTAAATGTATACAATTACTATGTATCAATAAAAATAAAAGATTTCTAAAAAAAATGTGCAGAGACAAACTGTGCCCTTGATGCTTTTAGATATAGTCACATGATACTTTGACATTCAGATTGTGGCAGCCTCTGTGACCAAGGTGGGAGGCAAGAATACCACAGCAACCTCAAATAAAACCCAGTATCTCAAGCAACGAATTTAGCCAGCCTTGGGATCAGCTATGTCTGCACTTAGCGTAGGAGACAAACCCCCATTGTTCAGGTTGGGTGGTCTACCAATTGCTACTGAACAGAAGTCAGTGAGGCTTCCTCCTCCTGGGGCAAGACCCTGACATGGCCATTAAGTCAGAGGTAAGAAAGGGAAACAGGGTGAGGAGGCCTGGCTGGCTCACAAGCAGCAGGTCTCTCCTATCCTGCTTACCCCCAAAAAGCTGGAGCCTGTGCAAGGGGCTGAAGAGATGGCCCCTGCAACCGTTACCCAGGCAAAGTATCCCATCCATCAACACATGATCACAGCCCAATAGATCAGCATTTCCTCAGGCTCGCCACTAAGATCAATTTCTCCTCTCTCAGGGGGATGAAGAGGAGGAGATGAAAGGTAAACAGACATGAAGCTCCCGTCCTAACTCATCCCCAGGGGACTAATGTGATGTTGGAAGCTCCTGACTCTATGAGCCAAAGAGGAAAAGCGGAGGAGAGCCTCAGGCCCCAGGGATGCAGCCACAGATGTGGCCTTTACACACCTTTGGTATGTGTACCCTGCAGAACCTGCTTTCCTAGACTCCAGGTTTAAGAATGAAAACTTGGAGTCAAGTCTGCAAGCATCCTTCTTCCCTCCAATCCGGAGGGAATAAATTTTGCTCCACCACACCCGGAGGTAAGAAATGTCACATTCCTATTTCTGTAACTCTGGTTAAATCTGCTCTGAGTCCCTGAATCCGCCTGGCAGGTGGAGAATTCGATCTTGTCATTACCGGAGCTTCTTTCCCTTCTCCACAGGATTACGTAAGAATTCTAGGCTCACATGCTGTAGAAAAGCCAGGTAGGAGCTAGATCCCCAGAGATCACCATTATTGCAGCTGTTTCTGATACGTCAACTTTTCAGGGGCTTCTGCTACAAGACAATGCTGACAGGGTCATTCCACTGACCGCAGGCTCAGTCACAGGGACCCCCACTGTACTGGGTCTCCACTACACATGGGAACCAAAAAAGCCTTCTGTTAGCCTCTGCTAAGACACCCCACTTCCACCTTCTCACTTCTACACACAGATTCCAGGTCCTCCCCATCATTTTAAACCTTGATAATGACCCAGCTGAATTATCCTCAATGGCCCTCAAACACCAAAGCATCACCTACCCTCCTCAGGAAGATGACACAAAAATATCTGAGATCTTTCAAAGCCCAGTGGTGGACTCTCTTTAGGGTAGGCTGGGAATGAGAACTAGACTATCTCATTCAAGCGCTATGTTTACCTTGTTCCCCATTATATCCCCAATGCTTGGCACATAGTAGGCACTATTAAGGCTGGCACATAGTAGGTGCTGTTTCTGTCTACAGAACTAAGCAGAGGTCAAAGCTACTAGCAGAAACTTGCCAAGCTACAGGATGGAAACCCAACCACCAAAAAAAAAGGAAGAAGAAGAAAGAAAATTTTCAAGTAATCATGTCTTTGAGCTCTGAAAACATAGGGCATCAGCCCAAGTTTGGGCAATTTTAATACAACAGCCATTTTACCTCCAAACAAACTGGCACTGTCTCTGGAAACCTCCCTCTGCCTCTTAAAAAGAGCCAGTTTCTCTTTCTAAGTGTGCAGCATTTCTTCCGGGGATGCAAAAGAGCAGTATCCTCCCAACTACTGCCAGCTGAGGACTGCAGCCAGGTGCCAAGAGATTGATAGTTTAAACAGTATATTTTATAGAGAAAAACAAAATAGCAGCCACATTTATCTGTAACTACCGCCACCACCTTCCAGAAGGGGAGTCCATTTGTGAAATATGTTACATGCCAAGCATCTTGCAGTGGGCTCAACTACATGATTTTGGGATCAGGTGCAGAGAAGAGCAAAGGTGTTCTGTAAAATAAAGGAATGAGAACTTAGAATTCTCAGAGCAAATCCACTATGGGAGATGTAAGTAGAAAACAGAGAGCTGAGGTCCAGTGAAAGAAGTCAGTGAGTTGGCCAACACCACTCAGAGAGTGATGTAACTCTCTGTGGCCTCACATCTCAAATGAAGTCAACACAACCCATCAATGCTTGGTGCAAGTGATTTCTGTGTATGGGATTCAAAGCAAAAATCACTTTCAGGTCCAGGGATAGAGGCAGCAGTCTCAGACCACGGGATTTGTGAGCCTAGGAGCACTGGCTGCCGAGTAACAGCCTCAGTGCAACTCTCAGCTCCACCCCTTCCACCTGGGGCTTTGAACAAGTCACTTTTTAAAATTAATATTCTCTTAATAGACAAATCATAATTGTATACTCCTCTGGGGTACAATGTGATATTTTAATGTATGCATACAATGTGGGATAATTAAATCAAGCTAATTAACATATCCATCATCTCATTTATGATTCTTACAATGAGACATTTGAAATTTACCCTCTAAGTTATTTTGAAATACACAATACATTACCATTGACTGTAGTTAGCCTGCTGGGCAACAGGACTCCAAGTGCAAGTGCATCCTTGGGTATATATATCTAAAGAAACTGAAATCAGCGGGTCAAAGGAATACCTGAACCCCCAAGTTCATTGCAGCACTATTCACAATAGCCAAGATACGGAATCAACCTAAATGTCCATTAATGAAGGAATGGATAAAGAAAATGTAGTATACATACACAATGGAATACTATCAAGCCAAAGGAAGGAGGGAGGGAAGGAAGGAGGGAAAGAAGGAGGGAACGAAGGAGGGAGAGAGGAAGGAGAGAGGAGGGAGGGAGGAGGGAGGGGGAATGCATCTTGTCATTTTCAACAACAGGGATTAACATGAACCTAGAAGTCATTGTGTTAGGCGCAGAAAGACAAATATTGCATGATCTCGCTGATGTGTGAAATCTAAAAAAGTGGAACTCATAGCAACAGAGAAGAGAATGCAATAGTTACCAGAGGCTGGGGGTGGGAGGGAGGGAGGGAGGTCATGGGGAGAGGTTGGTCAAAAGGTACAAAGTTCCCAATTAAACTCCCCTGAAACCTCGGTTCCTCTTCTGCGAGGCGGGGTCCTATCACCTGCTATCTAAGGACCTTACTGGGAGGGGGAGAGAGGAAGGATGTGCAGCACCTAACACAGAGGGGTCCCCTTAAACAGGAGGCATCAACCCCCCAGCTCTAGACCTCAGAAGCCAGAAAGGTTCACAGGCAGTGCTTCAGTTCCCTGTGAAAAGTGGATCCCAAACCTGGCTGAGTGGCAGGATCCCTGTATACACAGCCCTACCCAAGATCTGGTGAGTCAGAATCACCAGAGGTCGAGCCTGAGAATCTATATTTTTAAGGCCCTTTATGTGATCAATAAAATTGCAACTTAGGCTTTTTTTTTCTTCTTCACATTTCAGTGATATGTATTTATGTATGTATGTATGAAAGACAGAATCTCACTCTGTGCCCTGGCATCATAGCTCACAGAAACCACAAACTTCTGGGTTCAAGCAATCCTCTTGCCTCAGCCTCCCAAGTAGCTGAGACTATAGGTGCCTACCATAATGCCTGGCTAGTTTTTCTATTTTTAGTAGAGAAAGGTCTCACTCTTGCTCCAGGCTTGTCTCCAATTCCTGAGCCAAGCAATCCACCTGCCTAGGCCTCCTAGAGTGCTAGGATCACAGGCATGACCCACCATGCGCAACCTCAATGGTTTTTAATATAAAGAGATGTACAAACATTACCACAGTCAATCTGAGAACATTTTGCCACCTAAAAAAGAAACCCATCCCATTTAGCTATTACCCTATCCTCCCATGCCCTCACCTGTCCTAAGCAACCACCAATCTACTTGCTATTTCTACAGATTTCTCTACCCTGCACTTTCATATGAATGAAGCCATGTAGTACACAACCATTTGTGTCTTCTTTCTTTCGCTTAGCATGTTTTACAAAGTTCATTCACATGACAGTGTGTGTGAGCACTTCACCTATTTTAGCAGACAAATAATATTCCATTGTGTGGACAGACCACATTTTGCTTATCTCTTCATCTGTTGATGGACATTTGGGGTTATTTCCACCTTTCAGCCATTACGAATGATGCTACTACAACTATTGATGCTGCACAAGGTCACCATGACCTTGAGAGGCCACCAAGGTGAGCCTCTACATTCTCGTTTTAGTTTAGACACAACCCCAAGGGAGATACGCAAGCAGCCGATAAGCACGTGGAAAGATGCTCAACATCCTTCATCATTGAGGAAATGCAAATCAAAACCACAGTGAGATAACACTTCATACCCATCAGGATGGCTAGAATTAAAAAGAGGGAACATAACAAGTGTGGGTGAGGATGTGGAGAAACTGGAACCCTCAAACTCTGCGGGTGGGAATGTTAATAACATCGTCTCCGTGGGAAATAGTTTGAGAATTCTTCAAATGATTAAACAGAGTTACCATGTGACCCAATGATTATACTCTTAGATATAGACTCAACCTGGGCTCTTTTAATCAATGAAAAATGAACTATGAGTAGTTGGCAAGAACAAAGAGGGGAAAAGAGAGGGGGAAACTTCTCTGTGAGTGGCCCCCAGTGCACCTGGCCTCTGACTGAGTTCCCCAGTTGCTATCAAAGAAGCCACCCTGTTACAATTTGGGGGAAGAAGTGCTCGGGTGGACCTGGTGAGCCATAGGAAGACTGACTGCCATACTTTACAAAGTAAGGAAGGGAATTTCAATTGTAATCTTAACATACTGGGTTTTTTACTTTACCCATTGACTTTAGCACCTAACTCCTGCATAAGACCTGCCTTTCCTGTACTTTTCCTTGGTTCTAAGTAAATTTCCAGTTCAACATATTCTAAAGATAATTTGCTAAGAAACAAGTCTCTCTCTCAAAAAGAAAAATGCTGAAAATTTGGGCATATCCAGCAGAGTTAAGAGAATTAACACGAATTGCAGTTGTGTTAATGTATGAAGCATGATGTACTTTCATGGGTTACAGGGAAAAAAATGTTCATTCTTGTATTAGGCTCTGGATGATATCAATCAAGGGGCCTGCTTACCCAGGCAGACCTTGGCCCTTCCCACCTTTGTGTTGGGGTACAGTCTCCTCTGATGGAGCCCATGTCTCTTTGGGGTTTTTTTGTTTGTCTTTGTTTTGTCTTGTTTTTGTTTTGAGACAGAATCTCACTCTGCTGCTCAGACTAGAGTGCCATGGCCTCAGCCTGGTTCACAACAACCTCAAACTCAAGCTCAAGCCTGGGCTGAAGCAATCCCCCTGCCTCAGCCTCCTATGTACCTGGGACTACAGGCACCTGCCACCACACTTGGCTAATCCTTCTATTTTTAGTAGAGATGGGGTCTCGCTCTTGCTCAGGCTGGTCTAGAATTCCTGAGCTCAAGCAATCCTCCTGCCTCAGCCTCCCAGAATACCAGGATTACAGGTGTGAGCCACCACACCTGGCCAAGCACATGCCTCAATCATCTTTTTTGTCCTCCCCACCTGGCAAGTTCTGGACACTCAGTGATTCTGTACAAGTTTGTTGAAGAAATAGGAGACAGATGACAACTGGGAACTTTAGAAGGGAAGTCAAATTTCCAGACATTGTGGGCATCTCCCAGAAACTGAGGCTAAATTCTTCAGTTTTACCGTGATTTCTCCATATCAGCCTGCACCTATGTGTAGCCTTTGTTACAGAATTAATATTTATACGGACATCGGCATTTGTGAAGAAGATGAATAGTGTACAAGACTTTACCAGAATCCATTTAGAAAGCCTGATGCTTTGGTCTTCCACCTACTGCTCCAGTCCTCAGGAAAAGGCTTTACCCTTCCTTGTACCTAGCAAACCTTCTTATGTGTGCACAACTCACTCCTGTCCTTGGCTCTGCCACCCAAAAAGGCTCACCTTGGTGGCCACTCATTCATTTGACTGTAGTTCAAGTTCGGGTGATCAGCTTTTGTGCCAATCATTCTGCAAATCATTTGTCTTACGACCAATCTTTCGAAATACTTTACTGAATTACAATTCACACACAGAATGCGTGTACATAAGAGGCCAACACAATATTTTTACAAAGTGAATATGCTCATCTAACCAACCAACACCCAGCCTCTCCCGGAACACCCCAGCACCTATTCCAGTCTCCACTCACCCCTGACTGCGAACAGCCTCAACTTATCTCACACAGTATCATACTTCACTGAAGCAGAAGCTCTCAGACATTTAGCAATATCTGGAGATGTTTTTTGGTTGTCACAGCTCGGGGGAGGAGTGTTACTGGCATCGAGTGGGCAGAGTCCAGGGTTATTACTCAATATCCCTCAGTGCGCAGGGAAACCCCTGCCCCTACAGAGAAATAACCCACCCAAAAGGTCGATGTTGTCAGGCCGGGAAATCTTGACAGACAGAATCGTACTCTGCTGTTTTGTGCTTGTGATCTCTTTGATTCTGATCGCTTCATAAGGAACAGAAATGCCATTTGGAGGCAAATAGAATCCAAAACAAAGAAAATCCAGAGCTGCCCGTAAGCCTGCTGGCTTTAGAGCTAGGATTTGGTTTCAGTTCTGTCTCATTTTTAAGTGATTTTTCCATAAAACAGCATCTGCTGGGCTCAAGGCCCCGAGAGCCCCACAAAGCTTCACAGGGGAATTTTGCACACACCCACACAGGCACACACTGTCATTTACACAAAGACAGCCACCCCCAGAGACGCACACCTGAAGACACACACGAGACCAAGGAGAGCGAGGAAACTTCACCATAAAGCGTGGTTCCCTGAAACACAGAAACACACCACGCATCGCAGGGAGGCATCTGTTTATTCAGCCCCCGACGGTCACGCTGTTGCTAAGCCTGCCTCTTGACGTCTTCCCCCTCTAGGAGAGAGAGATGGATTTTCTCTTTACTCAAGAATATAGATTTAAACACAAACACTTCTGCATCTCAAAGCAGGCTCTACCTCCTGAGCTGCACATATCGATCAGCATTTTATTGTCAATTTTCTTTTAGTTGAACTGGAGAAAAATATCATCTAATTACATCCTTCCTGACAGTTGGGAATCAGTCACACTAAATCCAATTCTGCGTGTTTGCATGATTAAGGTGTTTAATTTGGGGAGCAACAAAGCAAAGGCACTGGCCATGTTTTAATACAATTAGTGCAGACCGTATCTAAAGGGTTGAGGTGTCACAGTTGCGGGAAGCTCATTCCGAAGCCAGAAGGAATTGTACCTTGAGAAGTGAGTCAGCGTGGTTCAGAACTGTGCCATTTAAGCCACATTTTATCAACATCTTTTCAAGAGTCTGCAGAATGGGGACTAGAAAAGATTAGAATATGCCAAGTCTGGGCTAAGCTTTTATAAACAGGTACAAGCAGCTAATAAAATAACCTGGTCTTTGTGTACATAACATGCTGTTGTTTTCTGAACTACTAATTCCCAGATTTTTCTAATTTATAAACCAATATTTTTTTTTAACTTGGGAGCCAATATAAAGCTACCATCCTTTTTGTCTTTTTGATAAGAAGAAACCTGTTTAAACTACCAATTTCAGAGAGAGAGAGAGAGAGAACAAGCCAGAGAGAGAGCCATGGTCGATCAGAATAGGTTCAGTTTTGCTGCAATAACAAACGACTCCTAAACCTCAGCAGCTTTGAATCACAGAAGTTGCTTTTCTCACTCATGCTGCACGTGCATTGCGTGTCAAGGAGCAGGGACGTGGTGGACGCTCAGAATCCATGCTGAGCTTACTCTGGGACTCGAGCTAACAGAGATTGCATCACCTGAAACATCACTGGTTAGAGAATTGAAGGGGAAGCACGCTGGAGGGCCTGCACTAGGAATTAAATGCCTAAGCCTAAAAGTCAGGTGCTGCCCTTCTTCCTCCAGCCCACAGGATAGGACTGGCCATGACCCCTCCCTCCACCACCACTACTGAAATGCAAGAAGGGAGTATAATTCTCCCATGTTCCAAAAAAGACAGGAAAACTAAATATGGGTATTACAAATCTTTGCCCCACATAATTTCATAAAAGAGAAATAAGGTATGCAAATGTAAAAATATTTTAATAGAACAGACCTGCTTTCAGAATAAAGAACAATTTCTAGAAAATGAAAGCTGGCAGGCTTTCATCAACATACACGTTCCTATGACATTTTCTCGGTGTTTTCATTTCATCCTTGACCTATGAACATTTTTACAGAATCACCATGGTCCAAAGAACACCATTTAGGGACCTCTGCTCTAAACCAGGTGATGAAAAGGCCCCAAGAACAGAGCACAGTCAGTCTCCTTAGGAAAGACCCAGCAAGGACGGGACACTCACATTTTCACCATCAGTGAGCAGACATTCACCTGTGCCATCCTCACATCCCAGCTTCAAACATGGGCTTTACAGCTTGATTCTAATGCCCTCTCTTTGATCTTCAGCATATCTGTAAAACCCTCTGGTCTCAAGAGCTAAAATTCCCACTCTAGCTACATCTTCCTACCATCCACAACCCTGCCCCCTCATCCCTTCCAAACCTCTCCTCACAGCCTCATGCCCCTTTTTACTTTACCCTCCTGATCCAGCCTGAACCCTGCAGGTACTTCCTAAACTCGTTCTTCCATCCCTTCTACCACACCCCCTGGACAATCTCCATCCCCGGCTTACCCCCATCAGAGATGTGCCCTGTGACTGCCCAAGGGCTGCCAAATAATGCTAATAACAGTCACATAGCAGAGATTCAGAATAATCTCACCAACCAACTCCAGCATAGCCTTCACTTTGATTCAGCAATATTTTTAAGCTGAAAAGACCCACAAACTTATCTCTATGGCTTTTTCTGTTGTGCAAAGACAGAGCTTGCTCAATTCCCTCCACCTCACCCCCAAGCTCGTATACTGTGACACCTTTCCAATCTTATGAACAAGCGCATTCCTCCTCCTTTTCCAAGTGACATCTCTGCGTGTGCCTCATTCAAGAACACCCTTCATCACCCACTCAAGCTCACCAACCCATGACTCACAATCTTCACTCACCATTCCATGCACACATATTTTGACCTATGTATGTTCCAGGTCTTTAAACTATGGTCATGCTACAAAGAAAAACCTTTCATTATCCCTGCCATTCCCCAAGTTCCTCTCTTCTTCCCTTTGTTGCCAAACTGTGATAACCCTTCCTCACCCCCTTTGATGCAGATGTCTCTGAGGTTTGCATTCTCTACTCTCTATTCTTTTTTTTTTTTTATTAAATCATATACACACAAATCATGAATACATTTATGCACATGTGAGGTACAATGTGTTTATTTTTTTTTTACAATCTGACGTGCTTACATCAAACCAATCAACATAGCTTTCACCTCATTTACTTGATTGTTGTGATAAGACATTTATATTCTACACCTGACAGATTTGACTTGAATCCTTGCAATATGCTCCATAGGGGTGGTCCCAGCTTTTACCCTCCCTCTATCAAACCTCCCTCCTTCCCTCCCTTCCCACTCCATTTCTCTCCTTCATACTGGGCTATAGTTGTGTTCTATCTTTCATAAGAAAGTGTGAGTAAATATAAGTTGGTTTCATAGAAGTACTGAGTACATTGGATACTTTTTCTTCCATTCTTGAGATAGTTTACTCAGGAGAATATGTTCCAGGTCTGGTCTATTCTTCTTCTAGCAAACTTTGTCCCTGGTTGGGACAGGGTTGGACCATCTCAACACCAAAAACTACCTCCTCCATGAAGTTGATTCCCAGATCTATATG
>CAUYRH010074400.1:0-22637 GCA_963574655.1 Perodicticus potto
CTAGTTTTCTCTTTCAATTAAAAAGATGGCTTGGCTCAGTGCCTGTGGCTCAAGCTGCTAAGGCGCCAGCCACATACACCTGAGCTGAAGGGTTCGAATCCAGCCCGGGCCTGCCAAACAACAATGACATCTGCAACCAAAAAATAGCCGGGCGTTGTGGCAGGCACATATAGTCCCAGCTACTTGGAAGGTGGAGGCAGGAGAATCGCTTGAGCCCAGGAGTTGGAGGTTGCTGTGAGCTGTGATGCCAAGGCACTGTACCCTGGGGGACAGCTTTAGGCTCTGTCTCAAATAAATAAATAAATAAATAAAAAGATGGCTTGCTTTTTCAAAATTTTGACAGCAATGCATGTCCATTATTGGAAACTTGAAAAACAATGACAAGGAAAAGAAAATATTAAAAATATATATAGTCCATCTATCCAGAAGAGTCAATTGTTAATAGTTTCCAAAATCTCATCTATGTACAGATTTTATTTGCAAATATGAGATTACTATGCCCATTATTATTTTCTTTCTTTTTTTTTTTTTTGAGACAGAGCCTCAAGCTGTCACCCTGGACAGAGCGCCATGGCATCACAGCTCACAGCAACCTCCAATTCCTGGGCTCCAGCGAGTCTCTTGCCTCAGCCTCCCAAGTAGCTGGGACTACAGGCGCCTACCACAACGCGTGGCCATTTTTTGGTTGCAGCCATCGTTGTTTGGCGGGCCCGGGCTGGATTCGAACCCGCCAGCTCAGGTGTACGTGGCTAGCGCCTTAGCCCGTTGAGCCACAGGCGCTGAGCCTCCTATTATTATTTTCATTTTATTTATTTTCTTAGAGACAGAGTCTCACTTTTTGTCACCATTGGTAGAGTGCTGTGGCATCACAGCTCACAGCAACCTCCAGCTCTTGGGCTTAGGCGATTCTCTTGTCTCAGCCTCCTGAATGGCTGGGACTACAGATGCCCGCCACAATGCCCAGCTATTTTTTTGTTGCAGTTTGGCCAGGACTGGATTTGAACCTGCCACCCTTGGTATATGGGGCCAGCTTCCTCCTCACTGAGCCATAGGCGCCACTCCCTATTATTATTTTTAATAATTAAACTTCCTTCCATAGTCTATAACATAGTCCTTTTGGGGATATATGCAATCTGACTAATCCATACCTTGGATCCACACTATGTCAACTGTTTCCAGTTTCTTCCTACAAGTAACAGTGCTTAGATAAATATTCTTTTTTTTTTTTTTTTTTTTTGTTGAGACACAGTGCCACCCTATGCCCCTGAGCAGAGTGCAGTGGGCGTGGTAACTCAGTGCAACCTCTGACTTGGGCTGTGGGCATCCCCTCAGCCTCCGGAAGCCGCTGGGATTACAGGCGCTCGCCGCGGCGCCTGGCTGGGTTTTTCCATTTTTTTCATGAGTCGGGGTCTCACTGTCGCTCAGGCGAGTCTCGAACTCCTGAGCTAAAGCAATTCTCCCTCCTCATCCTCCCACAGTGCTGGGATTACAGGTGTGAGCCACTGCGCCCGGCTAGATAAATATTCTTATTGTCTTTTTCCAAATCCTTAATTATTTCCTTAGTATAAACTGTTTGAAATGAAATTCATACGTCAAAGAGTATGCATATCTCGGCTCGGCGCCTGTGGCTCACTGGGCTAAGGCGCCAGCCACGTACACCTGAGCTGGCAGGTTCGAATCCAGCCCAGGCCGCCAAACAACAATAATGGCTGCAACCAAAGGAAAAAAAAAATGGCCAGGCATTGTGGCGGGCACCTGTGGTCCCAGCTACCTGGGAGGCGGAGGCAGGAGACTCACTTGAGCCCAGGAATTGGAGGTTGCTGTGAGCTGTGATGCCACTGCACTCTCTCCAGGGTGACAGCTTGAGGCTCTGTCTCAAAAAAAAAAAAAGAGTATGCATATCTTTCAGGCTTTTGGTACTTATTATTCTGTTCTCCAAAAAGTTTCTCTTACCAGCTGAGTATGTAAATACTAGATTCCTACACCCTTGACATCACTGACCATTTTAATATTTTTTTATTCTTACCAAGTGGAAATTCTCTTACCATGATTTGCATTTCCTTACATTTTTTTAAGAGTTTATTTAGTGAATATAATTCTTCAACAAAAATTCAAGACTTGGCTGGACGTGGTGACTCAATGCCTGTGATCCTAGCACTCTGGGATGCTGAGGCAGGTACACTGCCTGAGCTCACTGGTTCCAGACCAGCCTGAGCAAGAGCGAGACCCATCTCTTAAAAAAAATAGCAGGGCATTGTGATGGGCACCTATAGTCCCAGCTACTTAGGAGGGTGAGGCAAGAGAATCACTCAAGCCCAGGAGTTTGATGTTGCTGTGAGCTATGACGTCAGGGCACCCTACCAAGGGCAACAAAGTGAAACTGTCTCAAAAAAAAAAAAAAAAACACAACTTGTGGTCCAGAAACCAAAAGCATTATCTGTTTTTTGTTGTGAAAATTTATTCATATGAAAAATCTTAGAAAGTCATAAAAATTCAGTTACATTTATTCTTAAATTGAACAGTTTTCTTACGTGTCTGACTATAATAAAGTTGAAATTGTTTCCCTAAATCTAGTATGTATGACTTCCAAAATATTAGAACAGCAGTGCTGATGGGGAAAAAAGTACAATAAGGAAAGGATTTTAGACTTGGTGCCTGTAGCTCAGCGGCTAGGGCACCAGCCACTTACACCAAAACTGATGGGTTTGAACCCAGCTTGGCCTGCCAAACAACAATGACAACTACAACCACAAAAGAGCTGGCTGTTGTGGCTACTGCCATGTAATCTCGGCTCCTTGGGAGGTTGAGGCAAGAGAATTGCTTAAGCCCAAGAGTTTGAGATTGCTGTGAGCTGTGACACCACAGCACTCTACCCAGGACAACAAAGTAAGATTCTGTCAAAAAAAAGAAAGGATTTTAAGTTATAACAATCAAAACTTAGACCATGATTATTGTATTAATTAAAATCCATTAAAAATGGATTTTAAAAGTTATAGGAGGGGCTCGGCGCCTGTGGCTCAAGTGGCTAGGGCGCCAGCCACATACACTTGAGATGGCGGGTTCGAATCCAGCCCAGGGCCCCCAAACAACAATGACAGCTGCAACCAAAAGAAAATAGCCGAGCGTTGTGGCCGGCGCCTGTAGTCCTAGCTACTTGGGAGATAGAGACAGGAGAATCGCTTGAGCCAAGGAGTTGGAGGTTGCTGTGAGCTGTGATGCCATAGCATTCTACCCAGTGCGACAGCTTGAGGCTCTGTCTCAAAAAAAAAAAAAAAAAGTCATAGGAGGATTTGTTCTTGTTGTTGTAATCTTTTTTTTTGAGGCAGAGCCTCAAGCTGTCACCCTGGATAGAGTGCCCTGGTATCACAGCTCACAGCAACCTCCAATTCCTGGGCTCAAGGGAGTCTCTTGCCTCCACCTCCCAAGTAGCTGGCCATTTTTTGGTTGCAGCCATTATTGTTGTTTGGCAGCCCGGGCTGGATTCGAACCCGCCAGCTCAGGTGTACCTAGATGGTGCCTTAACCCATTGAGCTACAGGCGCCGAGCCCTGAGGTTCATTTTTTAAAAGAAGTTTCAAAATGCTGTTAATAAAATTTATTCTAATTCTCACATTTCTTTCTTTTTTTTTTTTCGAGACAGAGTCTCACTATGTTGCCCTGGGTAGAGTGCCGTGGTATCACAACTCACAGCAAACCTCAAACTCTTGGACTTAAGCAATTCTCTTGCCTCAGTCTCCCAAGTAGCTGGGACTACAGGCGCCCACCACAACACCCGGCTATTTTTTTGGTTGCAGTTGTCATTGTTCTTTAGCAGGCCCAAGCCAGGTTTGAACCCTCCAGTTCCGGTGTATGTGGCTGGCACCCTAGCCGCTGAGCTACAGGCACTGAGCCACATTTATTTATTTATTTCTCTCTCTCTCTTTTTTTCTTCCTTTCTTTAGCAAAGTCTCACACTGTTGCACAGGCTGGAGTGCAGTAATGTCATCATAGCTCTACTGCAACTTCAAACTCCTGGGCTCAGCCTCTCAAGTAGCTGGGAGAATACCTTTATGCAACCAGCACTATAATAATAATAATAATAATATGCACTATGTGCATAAGATAATAATAATAATATTGCACTATGTGCAATAACAGATAATGCACTATGCCCAAAAACTAATGTTTAAAGTAATTTTAGACAGGCTGGGCGCGGGGGCTGTTCTGTAATTACAGAACTGTAAACCAGTTCTGTAATCCTAGCACGCTCGGAGACTGAGGCATGTGGATAGCTTGAGCTCAGGAGTTCAAGACCAGCCTGAGCCAGAGGGAGACTCATCTCTAAAAATAGAAAAACTAGCCAAGCACTGTGGTTAGGAGGCTGTAGTCCCATCTATTCAGGAGGCTGAGGCCAAGGGGATTGCTTAAACCCACTTTCTAGTTTTTTAAAAGTCTGAGGTTGCTGTAAGCTAGGATGACGCCATGGCACTCTACCCAGGGCACAGAGAGAGACTCTGTCTCCAAAAAAAAAAGCAATTTTAGACAACTAAAAGAACTTCAGTTAAAGTAGAGGAATTCATGAATAAAAAATAAACAACCAATTAATAGAAATGTTGCAGATAATTTTAGATTAAATGAAAAAGAGGCTATTCAAACAGTTGTTACATGACAAATTCAAACTCCAATGGGCTGAAGAAATTCTAAGAAGTCAAATTTCAAGAGATACTACATAATCCATTCTAATACTTAATAATTAGGAATGGCGTGGTTCTTTTCTAATAAATGTGTGAAAGCAGACCAAGGTGAATGTCAAAAAGCAGGGCAAGCAGGGCAAACAGGGCAGCAAACCCAGTATGTTTGTTCACTAAGTGGAGAGGATCCTCAGTCATGCACATTACTTTGATAGCAGTCTCCATCATAATCTTCTTTAACTATAATGCAAAGAACTACATATATGTATACACATACACACACACATACATATAAAAATAATGATGCTTAGTTACCTATTTAGAAACTACTTTTTTGCAACTTAGAAAGGGCTCCCCTCCTGCTCCACAATTCAAAGCTGTTGCCTGCTTAGGATTTTTAAAAAATCACTTTAGTAAAGTGTTTACTTGCACTATGAAGTATAGGATAACAAATACTTTATGGTCTAAAACAGGGGTGTCCAACCCTGTGGCCCACATACTGATATTGTGAGGATTTTTTTTTGCTTATCTGTGGTGTCAGATAATCATGAAAAGTATTAATGGACTTTTTTTTTTTTTTTGGCTAATCAGCTTTCATTGGTGTTTGTGTATTTAATTTGTGACCCAGAGACAAAAGGTTGTATGTACACTCCAGTCTAAAACTTGTCTAGAAAAATCAAAAAGAGAGGAAGAATACATTTTAATCAACATCTAAGACCCAAATTACCTCAATCTTCTCAGCAAATGTGATATACATATATCTTTAAAATCCCCAAACTTCTAAAATTCTACCAGTGTTATCTTTATATCTACTTTAGAATAGTATAATGAAAATGATTAACCCTAATAAAACTTAAAAATCCATGCCAAAGTTTACTTTTTTGATTATCAAGTCAATAACTTCCATCACTCAAACTATTTAAGAACTTTGTATGCCTGATGATTAAATCAAAAAGCCTGCTTATTTAAAAGCTAGCTAGTGGGCTTCATAATAAAAGACGCTTGTCACTACATGAACACAAGGTTTACCTTCAGTTCAAAACCTCAATATTGTAAGGGTGCTCGGTGGCCCTCACCAGGAAGGTGATAGGGAAAGAAAGGAGCAGGTGCACCCGGAGCGCCACAACACCCACTCGGTAACCAGAGAACACCAGAAGGCGGAGTCTGGAGAGCGGCTATCGGGCGGGGGTGGTAGGGGCGCCCTGAAAGCCCGCTTCTTCCAGAGCCCGAAATCGATCCGTCACCCCTAAGGCACAAGACACAGAAATCTAACCGTGGGGGGTGGGGGGGAATCAGACAAGCTCCCAGAGAGTGGGGGCCTGGACTGGGGCTGGCGGATGGAAAGTTCGCACCACCAGGCGGGCTTTCCTGGCGGGGCCTAAAACCTAATCCCCAAAGACCAGTTTCTGCAATGCAGGCTCCGCTACACGAATCCCACCTGGCACTTGGTTTCCCCTTCCCAGGCCCGTTCTAACTGAGCTACAGGGAGGCATGGGGAAGAGGACAGCGGGGGCAGCGGGGGAGGGCTGGCCCCTTCTCCAAGTATCAACCATCCCTGCCCAAGTGAGGAACGCCTCCCCCGGCCCTTTGGCTCCAAGAAAACAGGGGACAGCAGAAACCCCGCAGCTCACTGTCAAAGTTAAACTCAAGAGCCGCCTCGCTCCTCACCCGCCCCTGTCCATCCAAAATTCTGGACATCTACAGCCCCACAAAGTGGGATTTGAGGGAGCGCGGCCACGGGGGCTGTGGCCACCCAGGCCTCTTTCTTTGACAAGTCGACCCCGTGCCCCGGGCACCCAAACTAGAGCCCCCCGCTCCGCCGCCTCCACCCGCCGGGGACATGCCCCGGGCCCCGGGGACGCAGGCCGGCCCCTCCCCAGGGCCGCCGAGAGGGGGTTCTGCAGGGGGCCACAGCCTCCTCCCCAGGGCCAGAGAGGGACCGGGGGCCGAGAGGGGGTTCTGCAGCGGCCGACGCCTCCTCCCCAGGGCCAGAGAGGGACGGGGAGCCGAGAGGGGTTTCTGCGGGGGCCACCGCCTCCTCCCCAGGGCCAGAGAGGGACGGGGAGCCGAGAGGGGGTTCTGCAGGGGCCACCGCCTCCTCCCCAGGGCCAGAGAGGGACCGGGGGCCGAGAGGGGGTTCTGCAGTGGCCGACGCGTCCTCCCCCGGGCCAGAGAGGAACCGGGGGCCGAGAGGGGGTTCTGCAGGGGCCGACGCGTCCCCAGGGGCTCACCGGGGAGATGGCGTCGCTCGGGCGCGCGGGAGGGGGCGGACTGTCCACCCGGGGACGTGAAGCGGGCAGCGGGAAGACCAGGAGCCTACAAAGGCCGCGTGGGCCCGAGGCCGGGGTCCCAGAGACGTTACGCTCCCGCCCCTGGGGCACGCCGCCCGCGGTTGCCAAGGCTGGGGACGCGCAGGCATTACCTGTAGACGAAGCAGCCTCTCCTGCCAAGGGCGGAGTGGCCGTCGGTCCCCACGACCCGCCCCTAGCAGCCGGCCTGCCCTTGAGACCGCAGCAGAGAGGTCCACACGATCCCTGGCTGCGTAGGGCCCAATGGCCGCCTTTCCCACCTCAGTTACTCGGCGCCAACCGCCGCAGCCAGCGCCATCTTAGGATCTCATTGTGGTGGGAGAAGAGGGGCGGGGGGGACTGCAGAGGGGGCAACGCGCCGAGAGACATGCGCCGTCTCCGCGGCAACGGCCGCGCGGGGGCGAGAACTCGCCAGGCGCGAACCGCAGTGCGATCGACGCTCTAGGCTCGAGTCATGTGACCCACCGAAGTCTGTGGTGTCACTGCCGGAACTGTGTTGCACGCACGCGCAGCCGAGACTACATATCCCAGAATGCTAGCTGGCTCTCGAGGCATTAAACGCTCGCCAGGCCACCAGCGCCCCGCGCGGCGGAAGACTACAGATCCCAGCATGCTGCGCGCTACTGGCTTTGAGAGCGGAAGCAGAGGCTTACGGCCTGTGCGGAAGTGGGTGAGCTCCTCTTGGCCGCCGCGAACGGAGCGGGAACGGTCGGGCTTCCCGTGGGGGTGTCTCCGGGTGGTGCCGGAAGGAGCAGCTGAGGCTGGGGTGGCTCTTCCATTCCCTGCGAACCCCGGTCCCGGTTACGGAGGAGGCCTTATAATCGAGTCCAGCCCTCTAATGTTACACATAAGATAAACCCACGGAAATTAAACAACTTACCAAACATCATAGATAGCTAGTCGGTGGCAGAATTGTAAATATTGTTAATAATTAAGGCCCTCTTTGATTAATGCCTTTTTTCTTAGAGAACCCAAAGGATCCTTATCCGTTTCCTCCGATTTCCCCTTTTATTTATACTCTTAGGTTAGCGGCTCTATGAAGATCGAGCTGCCCCCCCCCCGTTTGAAACTGACAACTGGGTCAAGTGACAATTGGGGTCTTCCGGGCGCCGGGCGGAAAAGTTGAAGCATCTGTCAATTTCAGTTGCGCGAAATTGTGTTTTTAGACAGTTTGTAAAGTTGGGACGAGTTTGTTTGAGGGGAGGGGGATAAAGCGAAATAAGGTTGGGGAGGAATAAAGGATGGGCTTCTGGGTTCCACCAAAGACCAAAACAAATTGTTGTCAATTACCAACGGGAATTGTTCGCGAAAACAATGTTAACTGCCTCTCAGTACGCAATTTAGAGAAACAAGACTCTTCCAGCCCGCTGCAGTTCGCTACTGTTTCTAGGTTTAGAGAGCAGTGCAGTTGATCCTTGACACTACCATTCAATTGTACATTTTTTAATTTTTTTATTTTTTAACATTCTGTGCACTGAGGTAACAAAAACTTAGTCACTGCTCTTGAAAAGCTCGTATTTTAGTCAAGGAAGGGGAAACGGGACGTGAAGTAAAGAAATTATGTATTGTAAGTAAAAGTGCTGTGGTGGTCACCCGTGGGGTCTTCTTTGTAGCCCAGGATGCCCTATCCTGCTTCCACCACTTTAAGATCTTGAACAAGTTACTTAACCTTTCTGAGTCTCAATTGCCCCATCTATGAAATGAGGAAGAAATAATATTGCTTACTTTAAAGGATTTTTAAAACTTTGCGTTTATTTTATACCAGCCGTGGTTTTAAGCACTTCAACTATTGTGATTTTCTTAATCTCAAGTACTCTGAAGAGGCTGGTTCTACATGTGACTTACCTTACAAATGAAAGGTTAAATAAATCAAAGTTGTAGCAGTTCCAAGTGGTAGAGCCTAGGTTTAAACCAAGATCTGCCTGATTTTTTGGAAGAATCTTTTTATTGTTATTAAATAAGGAAACACATAGAGAAAACTTTTGCATTAGAACAATTAAAGTGAATTAAAAAGCTTGACTGAAATTGTCATAACTGTTGGTCATCATGTTTTCTGGATTTATGAATCCTCAAAATGTTAATACTATAATTTTTTTAGGTGGTAGTAATTTTAGAAATATTTACATTAAAACAAAGTCCTCAAAAAAAAAAAAAGTCCTCATACTCAGGTATGGGCATTACTGATCTTTGAAGGGGAAGGAGGAGAGAAAAATAAAACTAAAAAATTATCCCTGGCTTCAAAAAATGTAACATCTAATTTAGGAAAAAAATCGTATCAAAATGAATCCGTTTCCTAGTGACTATACCAAATAAATTAAGGTAGTAAGTGCTTTAATAATTCAGAGGAAAAATTAAGATCAATTATCTCAGGGATAATGATCATTGAAGGATTTCGACATAGCACAAAATTAAGGGCAGAGATCTGTGGAAATGTAAATAAGAAACAGAAAAGTGGCCCCTAACAGGTAAACATTGAAACTGCGTTTCAGTTTTCCACATTTGGGAGAACAACCAAGTACATGTATTGAAGATAGAGGGGTGGATCTAAATGGCAGAATGATGTTCAAGGAAATGAGTCACACTAGGAACACAGAAAACAGATTAGAATAAGCAATGGACAATTCGCAGACTGGCTGAAGTAGAGGATTTATATGGGGTAAGGGGTGGGGAGAGGGGATAAGACAAGACTCATTGACAGGCTGAACCAAACTATAGACTGTCTTTGGGCTTTGTTCTACAGATAGCATGAAATCACTTGAGATTTTGGAAAGGGGCAATAATATAATACAATTAAGATTTCACTCTAGTGGCAATGTTGAATACAGAAAAGGAAGAGAAGAGAAGAGGGGAACAGCAGGTGATTGGTAACTGGCCTGAATTAATTAAGGGCTGCTTAAGGTAGTAGCAGAATAAAGAAAGGACTAGGATTTTCATTAACATAATCTAAATCAAGTGTCATGATGTGTGCAATACAATTTGTTTCTGGTTTTTGGTATTTAGTAAGACACTGATCAGGTGGTACTTAACTGGGTAACATTTTGTGCCATGTTTTTTGCATGGCTATAGCAGAAACCCTGTCTTTGTTTCTCTTTTTACCATAATGCCTTGCAGAATTCATTTATATTGATGTTCGTTAATTTGGACTCTGAAACAATAGTTTTCTGCAATACCTAGTTTTAACCTGCAGATGGTGATACAACTTAAAGGAAAAACTTCAGTGACTAATAACACTATTATTGCAACTGAATTCCTTTTTTTTTTTAATTTGCCAAATATCTTTTTAATGAGAATTATAAAAGACCAAAAACATACTATCTTTGCAAACTGCTTTTTTTAAACAAATGATTTTCTTTTAATTTCAATATTTAAAAATCAGTTTATTTCCTAACCTTTCAAAGATTAAGTTTGAAAGTATAACTCAATTGTAGAACAGAACGAGTGAGAAAAAGAGAGATCATCTTAGAGCTGCTTTAAATAGCTTTTGATAATTCTTCTGACGTCACCTTTATTTTCTGGAACTTCACCAAATAACTGAATTTAAAATATTTCTAACTGATTAAGGGAAGGCAGAGAAAATATGTATCGAATACAGTATAAATTTTACCATAATTATGCTTATCAAAAGATGCTAACTTTAAAATGGTACCCCCCAAAAATACAGAAAAACGTGAATTACAGAAAAGAAAGTCAAATTTATTTAATGAAAAACTAGAATAAAAATTAGCAAATACTGGCTCAGCGCCTGTGGCTCAATGGGCCAAGGCGCCAGCCACATACACCTGAGCTGGCGGGTTCGAATCCAGCCTGGCCCCGCCAAACAACAATGACGGCTGCAACCAAAAAATGGCCGGAAGTTGTGGCGGGAGCCTGCAGTCCCAGCTACTTGGGAGGCGGAGGCAGGAGACTCGCTCGAGCCCAGGAATTGGAGGTTGCTGTGAGCTGTGATGCCACAGCACTCTATCTAGGATGACAGCTTGAGGCTCTGTCTCAAAAAAAAAAAAAATTAGCAAATACACACAAAAAACAAAAACTTCAGGGGAATGGGGAAAGGGGAGAGCAGAGAACAACACAGAAGGGAAGGGGTGGGAATAAGGAAGAGTGGAGAGAGGGAAGGATGGAGGGGTGTGGAGCCTCGGACACGCCTTTTGGGAGCAAGACACAATTATAAGAGGGACTTTAGCTCACAAATGCAATCAGTGTAACCTGGTTTCTTGTGCCCTCAATGAATCCCCAACAATTAAAAAAAAAACACACAAAGCAGCTCTATGTAATGACTCACAAGTGGGAAAAGCAGTGGCTCAAGACCATGAAGGATGGCTGGTCAGTTCAAGAGAAGAAAACGCACATGCGTACACACACACACACAAAAACAAACCCAGTATTTACCATCAATCTATAATAAACACAAAACTCAGAGTTATTTTACAATGCTTCCTTTCTTAATACAAAGGATGCCCATCTTGGGGGTGTGTGTGTATATATGTATATATATTTCAGTGGTTTACGGTTAACTTATTTTACAATAAATTAGTGTTACTAATATATATGCAACTGCTTTCTGTTTTTACAGGCTTTCTTTTATTTACCTTCATGTATCTACTTCTACCTACCTAAAGAGTTTCAGGCTGGCAGGCAGATGGCTGCCTTATTTTCTGTGAAATTAAATGTGATAGTTCTAAACGCTGGCCAGAAAATGTCTGATTGCCATTTCAACACATGGAAATAGTTACAGTAATGCCTAAATTGCCATTTTCTTCCAAAAGCTGTGCAGTACTGGTGTCAAAGACGAGGCAGTCACCCTTCACCATGGCTGGTGCAATTCCTTCCTGAACAGAACGAGGAGTTGCTTCCCAAGTCAATCACCATTGATGCCCATTTAGCTCGAGATGGTAAGCAGCATTTTCAGCTTGCTCGCATGTTCGTATCAGCTGTCCAGTTCTGAAGAACTGGGGGTGACCATTGTATTTTTCCTGTTTCTGCAAGACCAACATGAAGTGAAAGTCAAAACAGGACAGTACCATCGCCCAGTAAACAGCACCAGGAAGATTCATGTCCGTAGCAAAGAAAATTCTCCCTCTTTAGGGCTGTGATGGACTTGTGCTCGTGCATCAGATGGGGCAGGACGGCCTCCAGAAAACCTTTCCATTTACAGGAAGCACCGAGGCATGAACAGGAGTAAGGCCTAAAGTCGCAGAGTCTTCGTGGTCTGCTTTCTTTGCGTGTGGCAGAGTTATTTCACATCCAGAAGAAAAAAGAAAAGTACTGAATCGGCCACTTTCTCCATACCCAAGTTGTGAATGGATCTTAGTGGACCCTGGCAAGTTGGACAACAGGTGAGCTTTGGGCGACAGTTGCTACAAACAAGATGGTTACTCTGGCACTGGAGGGTGGATGGTAACTCCTAGTCAGAGCAGAGCGGACTGAGAAAAGACTCGCCAAGTCACTGATGGATGCGGTTGTGCCTGTCAGGGCAGGCACCCTCTGGGTGCCTGCGGTGGGCACTTTGCGGTACCAGGAGGTAATGCTGTGGCAGTCTTGACGGCGCATTTCGTATAAACTAGTAGATGCATTCAAACTGCAGGGGTGTCTAGGACAGGGCATTCCCAGAAAACACCTGCTAAAAGGTCTTGGTCTCTGAGGGCTGGAGCCTCCTCCGCAGCTGCCCAGAAGCAGCCTCTGTCTCTGCAATGCTTGCTTCTGCCTCTCCTGGTGGTTTCTGGCTACTGTCCTCTACAAGAGTCGGAATTAACTACAACATCTGAATTTGCTTATTGTTTCTATTATGTGATTTTCTATATACTACAAAGAATATAGGACATATATGTAAACTACCAAGTACAATAATAAAAGAAACACTCAGTAACCCACAATCGAACCTTAAAAATAAAGTGAATAAATAAGTTTTAGGACACCCATGCTTTTCTCCGAACTCATTCCTCTTCTTTGCAGGCATAAATACTATCCTGAATTCAGTGATCATTCTTTCATTTTCTTCATATAACTATGGACCCCTAAACAATATTATGTTTTGTTCTGCTTTTTTTTTTTTAAGCTTTATGTAAATGGTATCATACTGAATATATTCTGGCTTGACTTTTTTTCATTCAATATCTTTCTAAGAGTCATCCATGTTGGTGGGGGTAAACACAAAATCTATTAAGAGCAGAATGTAAGATTAATTTTGGAATACTTCTAAAAGAATATAGCCTTCTGAAAGAATATAGATTTCTTCTAAGAGAATATGATTTTTAGGAAAAAAAAAAAGAATGTGACTTTTTTTTTTGAGATAGAGTCTCACTTTGTAGCCCTTAGTAGAGTGCTGTGGCATCACAGCTCACAGCAACCTCAAACTCTTGGGCTTAAGCGATTCTCTTGCCTCAGCCTCCGGAGTAGCTGGGACTTCAGGCGCCCACCACAGCACCCAGCTATTTTTTTTGTTGCAGTTGTCATTGTTGTTTAGCAGGCGTGGGCCGGGTTTGAACCCGCCTCTTTGTGTGTGGCTGGCACACACAAAGTGGTGGTTGGTGGCTTGGCACCTAACCACCAAGCTACAGGTGCCAAGCCAGAATATAGCTGATTGTAACTTGGATTTGTGGGTAAACTGATGGAAGATGAGATTGGTCATGCCAAACAAAAGACTAGTTGGAGACCTTTGTCCTAGTTCTTACACCTGTCGGTTAAACTTAAGCACTTTATTTCTCTGCATTAATCTAGCCCAGAGTTTCTTTTTTTTTTTTTTTGTAGTTATTGGCCAGGGCTGGGTTTGAACCTGCCACTTCTGGCATATGGGGCCAGTGTCCTACTCCTTGAAGCCACAGGCGCTGCTCTAGCCCAGAGTTTCTTAACACTGGTACTATTTGACGTTTGGGGCTGGGCAATTCTTGCTGTGCTGGCTCTTCTGTGCATTTCAAGATAGTTAGTAATATCTCTGGCCTGTATCCACTGGACGCTTGGAGCACCCCCCACCCAGTAGTAGAAAGCAAATTATCTCTTGACATTGGTTGCCAAGTATGCCCTGAAGTTGGAGTGGAAAGGACTTTTCTGTTTTGTTTTGTTTTTTCCTTTTTTTTTTAGAGACAGAGTCTCCCTTTATTGCCCTTGGTAGAGTGCCATGGTGTCACAGCTCACAGCAACCTCCAACTCCTGGGCTTAGGTGATTCTCCTGCCTCAGCCTCCGGAGTGGCTGGGACTACAGGGGCCTACCACAACGCCAACTATTTTTCTGTTTTGCAGTTCAGCCGAGGCCGGGTTTGAACCCGCTACCGTTGGTATATGGGGCTGGTACCCTACTCGATGAGCCACAGATGCCGCCCAGCTTTTTTTTTTTTTTTTTTTTTCAGTTTGGCTGGGGCTGGGTATTAACCCACCACCCTCGGTATATGGGGCCAGCGCCCTACCCACTGAGCCATAGGCACCGCCCAGGATTTTTCTTATGTACCTTTTTTTCTCAACAGCCTAAAGCTAATATATATAATTAAATCAATTAGATATTAAATAATTATATCAACTAATTATAGCAAATCCGCATGCATGAGAAATGTTTCACGGCTCCTCTTACCCTGCTCTGTTTTCTCTATATCTAATAACTACGACGTCTTTCATTACTGCCTTGTTTAGACTCTTCGTTATTAGATTTCAAAATACCTAATTACTGCTGTCAGCATACAACAACCAGTCTGAACTACCTTTTCCTTCATAACCAGTTTCTGTCCTTTTCTTTTAAGAATCATTTATTCAATAAATGTAACCCTTGAGATTTGGATAATTCCACCCTTGTTTGCGTTTCATCAGTCTTGACATGGCTTTACTTCTGCAGAGTTGTAATTGCTATACACTTGTCCTTTTATTTGCCCTCTATGTGTTCTTGAGGGGTTTATGCTTTTACCCCATACTTTCCATTTATTGCAAATCTGATTAGAGCACAATAGTGTGGTCATGTGTAAGAATGCTTACTTCCCTGGACATACCAAATTGGAGGGGGTTAAACAAGGATATTAGAAAGAAGAAAAAAGGCTCGGCCCCTGTGGCTCAATGGGCTAAGGCACCAGCCATGTACACCTGAGCTGGCGGGTTTCAATCCAGCCCTGCCTGCCAAACAACAATGACAGCTGCAACCTAAAAATGGCCGGGCATTGTGGCACGCACCTGTGGTCCCAGCTACTTGGGAGGCGGAGGCAGGAGACTCGCTTGAGCCCGGGAATTGGAGGTTGCTGTGAGCTGTGATGCCACGGCACTCTATCCAGGGTGACAGCTTGAGGCTCTGTCTCAAAAAAAAAGAAAGAAAGAAAAAAAAACACTACAGTGAAAATAATCTGTATTTTTTCATAGCCTCCCACCATCACTACAGCAGAAATGTGTTCAATATAACCTTAATGTAAATTGTAAATTAAGTAGAAAAATCAAATAATTAGATGGGAGGGTTCAAAAATTGTGGAAATACAAGTTGATACAGATTTTGTTTTCTAATTCATATGAAAAATGTTATAAAGACATGAAAATTAAACCTCAGCTGTAACTTTTTCTTTTTGAGACAGAGTCTCGCTTTGTCACCCTCAGTAGAGTTCCATGGTGTCATAGCTCACAGCAACCTCAAACTCTTGGGCTCAAGAGATCCTCTTGCCTCAGTCTCCCAAGTAGCTGGGGCTACAGGCACCCACGACATTACCTGGTTATTTTTATTTTCATTTTTTTTACGGATGGGAGTCTCACTCTTCCTCAGGCTGGTCTCGAACTTTTGAGGTCAGGCTATCCATCCACCTGAGCCTCCCAGAGTGCTGGGGTTACAGGCATGAGCCACCTCACCCAGCCCTCAGCAGTTATTTAAAAATCCTGTTATAGAAAACAAAATTGGCCAAGCGTGGTGGCTCACACCTGTAGTCCCAGTGCTGTGGGAGGCTGAGGCAGGTAGATTTCCTGAGCTCAGAGGTTTGAGACCAGCTTGAGTCAGAGTGAGCCTGAGTGTAAGATCTCGTCTCTACCAAAAAAAAAAAAAAAAAAAAAAAGCAGGGCGTTGTGGTGCGCACCTGTAATTTCAGCTACTTGGGAGGCAAAAGGGCCAGAGTTCAAACTAAGAAGAGTGAAAGCCAGCTGAAATTGAAAGCAAAATTAAAAAAAAGAAAGAGAAAACAAAATGATTTGAAATAGCTCATTATTGCCATGGTTATAAGCCATCTGAAGTGGCTTTATAAAAGATGAACTCTGGGTCAGACAAGTGTCTTTATTCACAGAAGCAAGCAGAGCTGTAGGTGACAACTAGATTTGGTGTATGCCTACACGTGAGTGTGGGCCGACAGAGGAATATGGGGCGTGACTGGACTTACAACCATCCACACTACGGTCCCTACATTATGTAGAGAAGCTATAAGCTGTCTATGTTGTAATTGTTTCTATTTTACCATAAAAAGGCTTCCATGCTACCTTTCTCCTCCCTAAGAATGATTCTAGGAGGCCGGGTGCAGTGTCTCACTCCTGTAATCCCAGCCTTCTTGGAGGTCAAGGTGGGCAGATGGCCTGAGCTCACAAGTTCAAGACCAGCCTGAGACAGAGTGAGACCTCATCTCTTAAAAAAAAAAAAAAAAAAAAAAAAAAAACTGGGAGTTGTGGCAGGCACCTGTAGTCCCAGCTACTCAGGAGGCTGAGGCAAGAGAATCACTTGAGCCCAAGAGTTTGAGGTTGGTGTGAGCTGCGACGCCACAGCCCTGTACCCAAGGTGACAAAACAAGACTCTGTCTCAAAAGAAAAAAAGATTGTATTAACCTGGATGGAAGTGGAACACGTTATGCTTAGTAAAGCATCACAAGAATGGAGAAGCATAAATCTTATGTACTCAATTTTGATATGAGGACAATTAATGACAATGACACGGCGGGGGTGGGGGAATGGGAGAGCAGAGAGATAGAAGGAGGGAGGGGCAGGGAAAGGAAGAGCAGAGAGAGGGAAGGAGTTAGGGGGTGGGGTCTTGGTGTGTGTCACACCTTTTGGGGGCAAAACATGATTATAAGAGGGACTTTACCCAACAAATGCAATCAGTGTAACCTGGTTTCTTATACCCTCAATGAATCCCCAACAATAACTTTTTTTAAAAAAGCTATTTCTTGGTATATATTTTCAACAAAAGTTGGGTTTTTTTGTTTCTTTGTTTTTGGAGATAGAGTCGTAGTATGTTGCCCTCAGTAGAGTGCTGTGGCGTCACAGCTCCCAGCAACCTCAAACTCCTGGATTTAAGCGATTCTCTTGCCTCAGCCTCCCAGTAGCTGGGACTACAACTGCCCACCACAATGCCCGGCTATTTTAGAGACAAGGTCTCTCTCTTGCTTAGTCTGGTCTTGAACCCGTAAGCTCCGGCATTCCACCCACCTTGGCCTCCCAGAATGCTAGAATTACAGGCATGAGCCACTGCGCCCGGCCTGTATTTTCTTTTATACAGACAAGATATGGCATGCATTTCCTCTGTGAAGGATTGTCACAGTCAGCAATACCAGAAACCAAAGATAAAATCTCAGACATTCTTAAAAAGATTAGAATTAGCGTAGTTCCCACTCCTCACAATTTGCCTGGGTGAAAAGAGGAAAACTGGTAGGAAATCAAAAGAATTTACTATTTTCCTTTACATCTCTAAAAAGGAAAGGGAGCAAGGAACAGCAGTAATCTGGGTGCATTGATGACTGAGGTCTCAGCGCAGCAAGAACAGCTGGTCTGAGTGGCACCATGCCCACCCCACCCCCACCCCAAACCCTGGAAATCATATATAATCCCTGGGCTGGAAAGAGACTCTAAATCATCTGATACGATGCTGAAATGAATGAAGAATTAGGTTTCTGCAGCCCGTAGAATGGAGCCTCAAAATCCGATTAGAAAACAGACTTGCATGTATCTGTCACGTGTACTTTTGTCATAAGAAACATGCCAGCTTTACTTACAGAGTTCAAATATCAGCTACATGAATATTCCTGAGCCCTCAACGTTGGCGGGGAAACCGTCTCCATCACATATGCACGGGGAAACATGAGCTCACTCCCTGGAAAGGCCTCTTTTGTCTTTCCAAAATAACAGGCTATAAGCCTTCTCTGCACAGTGGATTTTCACCAAAGATTTAGCGTTAGCAGTGGAAGGAAGGGGAAGAGGAATTTATACTGCATCGAATATCTTAAAACTGACCATTCAACACTCCTGCTCTTTACAGATCCTTGCGGAGCCCAGCTGGCTGCCTCTTGCTCAGCTCTCTGTCATCTGGATGGGTTCCTTCTTCACCTCCTCCTCCTCATTCACTCCCTCCTTTTCCACCTTCTTCCTTTTGGGTTACCTGTGGAAACTCCAGCTTCTTCATTTATTCTTGATTAACAGAATCGTTTTGTTCCCCTGGTTTCACTTTTAGCCTATTTCAACCCTAGTGACTGTTAAACGCTATTCTTCCTCTGTAACACTAATGAGCATGACCTATTTCCCTCGCATTGTATTTTCCTAGCATGGAGCTCTAAGAAATTCTCTCAGGCTCTGCTTTTGGGAAACCTCAATTTAAACAGACATTAGCCCAGCAGGGCAATCCTGGCAGTCTGTGAAGCTAATGTGAGTGGATTGCCTGCACTCAGGAGTTTGAGACCAGCCTGAGCAAGAGTGAGAGACCCCATTTCTACTAAAATAGAAAAACCAGCCCAGCGTTGTGCCAGGTGCCCATAGGCTCAGCTATTTGGGAGGCCGAGGCAAAAGGATTGCTTGAGCCCCAGAATTTGAGGTCGCTGTGAGCTGTGACATCACAGCACTCTAGCCTGGGGCAACAGAAAGAGACTCTTGTCCTAAAAAAAAAAAAAAAAATAGTTTTTTCAAATGATGTTGAGTTAGAACATTATGCTGGATTTTCTGATTCCAGGTCTTGGGCTTTTTCAGCAAAATCATAGTATATCCTTTTACTTAGCCTCCTGCCAAACTGATTACATGCCGTTTCTCAAACGCAAGTTGTGCTTTTAGCTTCCAAGTCTTTGTTTATACCAGCAGAGAGAGCAGTCTGGGACGACGACCTTCTGAAGAAAGATGTACAAAAGCAGTGGAAGCCAAGTGACTGCCAAGCTGTGCTGCTTTCCTTCGCTTCACTTGTTTCTGAATTTGCTCCTTCATTTGGGGGTCTAGATAGGTGTGTCTCTTGTGCATATGTGTGCTGTCAACAGAAAAGAAGTCATATTCTGTACGATAATTTAAGGAGGTTTATTCTGAGCCAAATTTGAGGGCCATGACTCAAAGCTACACTCCAGAAGCCTTGAGCATGTGGACTGGAGGTGGTGGGGGTTACATTTGGTTTTATACATTTTAGGGAGACAGGGTTACAGGTGAGGTCGTAAATCAATATGTGGAAAACAGACATTGGTTTGGCCCCAAAAGATGGGCCCATCTGGATGTGGGGGAGCTTACAGGTTATACGTGAGTTTAAAGATTCTTTAGCTGACGATTGGCTGAAAGAGTTAGGCTATATCGAAAAGGCCAGGAGTCAGTGAAAAGGAATGCTTAAGATACAGGGTCTAGGGCGGTGCCTGTGGCTCAAAGGAGTGGGGCGCCGGCGCCATATGCTGGAGGTGGCGAGTTCAAACCCCAGCCCCGACCAAAACCTGCAAAAAAAAAAAGATACAGGGTCTATTACCTGACCTGGGTCTGTTACCCAGTGGCTCCTGGTGTATGTTGGGGACCTGCAGTTAGGTCTTACACAGCCTTAGGCCTGTTAGTGAATCAGAAAGGACATGTCCAAGAAGGGGAGGGGACACGATGAGGCCTGTCTGACCACCTTTGTCACAGCTACCAACTCAGTTTTAGGGATCCTCTTGGCCAAGAGGGGTCCACTCAGTCAGTCATTGAGGGGGGAATCCTTAAGATTTTATTTTAGTTCACAGTGCTCTTTCACATGTATCTGAAGTTACATCCACATTTTCATCCATGTAGATTTCTATATCACAATCTGTATACCCCGAAATTTTGGGGAGCAGGGTGGGACAGAAAACTGAGAGATGAGCAGGAGCAAGAAGATACAATATCAATGTTTCAGTTAGAATTCTTAGTTTCTGATGGGTTAATTTAGGCGAAAGTGAATTTATTTGGATTCACAGAATCAATAAGCACCTAATGCCAAAAATTGGGGACAGACAGGACCTACGGGAGCCGGGTTGTCTCAATTGTCTCGGAGGCAGAACTGTCCAGCCACTGTGCTGCCGCCTGGGGTCTTTCTGGGAAAACCTCACAAAATTTCCCATTTTTCAGCTCTAACTCGGAACAATACAAGGAATAGTATTCTAGGGCACAGGTCTAGTTTAGTCAAGTTTGCATAATGCCTTGGTGCTTGAAAGGTATTTGGCTGCATTTAGAATTCTGGCGGCTTCACTGTCTTCTTACTTGCATTTTTTGCTTGTAAATAAAATGAAAAACCAGTGTTAAGGTGTGACTCTGGGCTCAGCACCCGTAGCTCAGCGATTAAGTTGCCAGCCACATACACTGAGGCAATGGGTTCGAACCTGGCCCGGGCCTGCTAAACAACAATGACAACTGCAGCAAAAAGTAGCTGAGCGTTGTGGCAGGTGCCTGTAGTTCCAGCTACTTGGGAGGCTGAGGCAAGAGAATCACATAAGCCCAAGAGTTTGAAGTTGCTGTGAGTTGTGATGCTACAGCACTCTAGCGAGGGTGACATAGTGAGACTCTTTCTCAAAAAAAAAAGTGTGTGACTCTGAGATTGGGCGTCAATATTTCAGAATCTTTGCTAGCTGGAGGCAGGAAAAAAAAGTCTATTCTAAAGCTTCTAGAATTTTCCTCAGTATCCCTAAGTGGGAAGCAGGGAAAAAAAACACGTAAACCTCCAAGGAATCGCTTTGTTGGGTACTGTTACATGTGTCATGCACACTTTTTTTTTTTTTTTTTTTTTTTGCAGTTTATTGGCCAGGGCTGGGTTTGAACCCACCACCTCCGGCACATGGGGCCAGCGCCCTACTCCTTTGAGCCACAGGCGCCACCCTGTGTCATGCACATGTAAGTCAGGTACCTAGCTTTTGAAGTTCTAGTTAACGGTGAAGTCATCCAAGTGCAAATGTAAAATTTTTAAATGTAAATTTTAAAAGTTTAATAGGCTAAGTTCTTGTCTCAAATGCACAGGCAGGGAAAAAATGTCATTTGTAATGAACCACAAGTATCCCAAATAACAAATTAATCAGAATGTGTGTGGAATTATATACAATAAATGCTGCTTTTTTCTCAACAGAAACAGTTATTTTGGGCTCGGCGCCTGTATGTAGCTCAGGCGGTTAAGTTGCCAGCCACACACACCAGAGCTGGCGGGTTCGAATCCAGCCCAGGCCTGCCAAAACAACAATGACAACTATAACCAAAAAATAGCCAGGTGTTGTGGTAGGCCTCTGTAGTCCCAGCTACTTGGGAGGTTGAGGCAAGAAAATCACTTAAGCCCAGGAGTTGAGGTTGCTGGGAGTTGTGAAGCCACAGCACTCTACCCAGGTGCGACAGCTTGAGAGTCTGCCTCAAAAAAAAAAGCAAAAAAAACCCCAGTTATTTTGAAGTGAAAGCATCTCAGGACATTATATTTAGACTGTCTTACTTTTTCTAAGAAATAAAAATAATAAAACCTGAATAAACAAAGATGAATTTCAAATTCAAATGTATAAATACATTTTTTGTCAAATGTGTATTTCTAAATTTTCTTTTTTTATTTCTGAGACAGAGTCTCACTATATTGCCCTGGGTAGAGTGCTGTGGCATCACAGCTCACAGCAACCTCAAACTCTTAGGCTTAAGCAATTCTCTTACCTCGGCCTCCCAAGTAGTTGGGACTACAAGCACCCACCACAACGCCCGGCTATTTTCTTTTTCTTTTTTGAGACAGATCCTCAAGCTGTCACCTTGGATAGAGTGCTGTGGCATCACAGCTCGCAGCAACCTCCAATTCCTGGGCTCGAGCAAGTCTCCTGCCTCTGCCTCCCAAGTAGCTGGGACTACAGGAGCCCACCACAATGCCTGGCCATTTTTTGGTTGCAGCCATCATTGTTGTTTGGTGGGCCCAGGCTGGATTCAAACCCGCCAGCTCTTATATGTGGCTGGCGCCTTACCCCGTTGAGCCACAGGCACCGAGTCGCTGCTATTTTCTTGTTGCACTTGTCATTGTTGTTTAGCTGGCCTGGGCCGGGTTTGAACTTGCCACCCTTGCTGTATGCGGCTAGCGCCATAACCACTGTGCTACGGACACTGAGCCTATTTCTAAATTTTCTGCTAGAGTTCAGAAATTTCATCAGAACAGCTGACAACCCTGGGGATTCTACTTTCAGGAATGGTCATAAGAACATGAACCATCACGTATTTTTTAGTTAGTTGAATGATGCTTCATGAGGAGATAAAATTTTAAGAATCTAAAACCTGTTCAAAAAGGCACACATAGACATTGGATTTAGTTATCTGGATGAAAAATATTTATAGAAAATTTATCAAAGAGGCTCGGCGCCTGTGGCTCAATGGGCTAGGGCGCCAGCCACGTACACCTGAGTTGGCGGGTTCGAATCCAGCCCGGGCCTGCCAAACAACAATGACGGCTGCAACCAAAAAATGGCCGGGCGTTGTGGCGGGCGCCTGTAGTCCCAGCTACTTGGGAGGCGGAGGCAGGAGACTCGCTTGAGCCCAGGAATTGG
>CAUYRH010074401.1:0-34171 GCA_963574655.1 Perodicticus potto
GATGATAGAAGGGGGCAGTTAGGGTTTCTCCAGAGGGAGAGTGATATAGGGGTTCATGGACTGGAACCATCTTTATTGCGTGTGGCTTGATGACCTTTCTGGAAAACATAAATCTGATTAGTGTAATCAGTAATAGGCAAAGGTAGAACAGCATCAGGTCAGAAGCACTTAGGAGAAGGTTGTATTTTTAATTACAGTTTCCTAAATGTATTTTGGGTAAAAGCCTTCAAAGTAAATACTAATAATGGCTGATATTTATTTAGCACTGAACCGTGTTTGGTTTTAGATGTTTTGTGGGTCATATTTACAAGGTCGCCAGTTAGTATGTTATTAAACCAGGATTGGAAACCAAGGGAATGAATCTCTGGCCCACGATTCATGAGTAGTAGTACTATCTGTCTATATATCTCTCTAGGTGAAATCTAGGTTTAGCCTTCCTTGCTGAAACCATCAAAGTTAATACAAAAATAAAAATAAGAGGACAAATTTTAACCACAGTTTAGTCCCTCTAAAACCACTAAAGAGCCATTAAATCTACTCTGTTTTTTAGTAGATTTGCATTATAATAATTAGGTAAATTTATTTATAATCAGTAGAATTCTCATCAAGATGGTATCTACTCTGTTAGGTTATTTATGCATAATGTAATGGTTGGAATTTCCATTTGCCTTAATAACTTTAAAAGACAATCTCCTTTAGTGTGAATTGCTTAAATTTGTTGGCAGGCAATTTGGGGCTACAGGTAACTTAATTAGCTAGCACTTGGTGTCTGTACCAACCCTTAGATTGTGATGAAATGGTGAAAGGATTGAGAAAATTCCCCTATTACCTCCATTTGAATGTAAACTCTACTAATTCAATTCTCTGCTGGGCTCCTGAAATCTTTAGATTTCTTTTTTCCCATTTAGTATGCCTGCAATAGCCCATTTTAATTTCCCTTTGATCAGCATTTTTCTGAAAATATATTTTGAAATTTGTTTCTTTGGATAGATATCAGGAAAAATCAGGCCTCAAGAGTGCTTCATGACGTGGTATTTTTTTTATATAATAATAAGGCTTAAGACCTACTCATAGGGTCCTGATTTAGGATAATTCTCCCACCTGAACTCTGACAGAATCACTCCCTGAGTGCTGGATGTTGGAAAATGTCAACTTCTTCCCCTAGGTCCCATTTTCCACTTTATGAGTTGCATAATATGGATTGCAATAGAGTGACTGACTTGAGGTGGGTAGGATGGGGTGGGGATGGGGAGCTTGAGCTGTACTCATGTGAAAAAAAAGAACCCCTAAAAATCAATTGGTTAAATATAGAAGCGAAATTCTCATCTGACTTCTAGTTGGTGAATGCCCTCTTAGTTTTTGATTACAGTGGGCTTATTAATGGTAAAGTATCATTCAGGAATCATAGTCTTATTGTCTCATTTCCACAATAGTGGTCTATTTTTATTTTTTCTCTTATTATTTATGTTTCCATTCCCCCTTTGGGAAATTTCTTAGAGAAGTCCCCCTTATCTCCAATCCAAAATGTGTTTCTTCCCCTATAATTTTCTAAAATATCACCCTGTTCTCTTTCATTTCTAGCAATAATTAATGTAACATAGTGTGTGATTATTCAGTCAATTCTCATTACTTGAGGTCGTCATCTTCTACGAAGTCTCCACAAACACTGAGTTAGCATATGCTTACTGAAAAATACCTTATTTAATGTATATTTTAACTTCATTAATATTTAACTCATTGTCAATAGCACAGCAATTTATGCCTAATCGAATGCATATATTTTCGCTCTATAATATGGCACACTTTTCCTGCTCTTAAGAATACCAGACAACACTTTAGCATTACGCTTGGGGGCCATTTTAAACAACAACATCATTAGCGAAAAATCACAAAACTGTGAAAAGCATGGCAATAAAATCCATGCGAAGGACACTTAATTCATACCATGAGAGTTGAAACAAGGAGGTAGAGTATCACCTTGTTCAACCTCATCTGGGAATGTGTGCCTTGGGTGACTCATATTTTCTCAGCTTCTGCTATGCACGTGTCTGTGAATGACCATCTAAGCACTGAGTATTGATTTTGGTCAACAAATATATATTAGCAAGTAGATGAATTAACAAATATAGGATCTGGACATAATGAGGGCAGACTATATTTGCTTATTCACCTAGTCTATGTGTATTACATTGTAAATTCCACTGGGGTACAGAGTATGAATTCACTGAAACATTGCAGTACTAATGGTGAATAAAATCTTAAGGAAATAGAAACATTTGGGCTTGATATTTAGTCAATATTTATAGCTTGATGTCAGTTTGGGTCTTAGACTTAGGAAGGCTGAATGATTAATTCAACAAGATTTCTGACTTGCCAATGATAAATCATAATGAAATCAGAGTATATAGCATCAAGATAATCCCAGGTTCTTATTTGTGTGTATAGTAATTTTGTTTATTGAGATTAGGTTAAAATTAGAGAAATATGGTTTATAGAAATTTGAAGTTTTGAATTCTGGACTTGTTAATTGTGAGGTATTAGTGGGAACCAATGATATATGTAGTTAGGAGTAAGTTTTGCTTGTGAATGTACAACTTGTAAATTGTTTAGACCATAATAAGCACAAATATATATGTCTTGGGAGTCGTCAACCTAGAATTAGTTATTTAAATAATGATAGTGGATTAAGCAAACAATAAGAACATAAACATAAATAACAATAGGGCAAGGTCATCTTGATATTAAACATAGCAGAAAGAAAGTGTTTGTAAAGGTGATTGAATTACAACATTCTCCAGAGAAACCCCCAAATAATGAGAGTGTGGTATAGTGAACACTATTAGAGAAAGCAGAGAGTCTGAAGGATCAGAAAAGACAGAAGGATAACCATAAAAGGTTTCACTGGATTTAGCAACAAGACAGACATTTGAAATTTTGGAGATAATGGTTTCTAGCAATGGTTAAATGAAAAAATTCAGTGGATTGAAGTGTGGGAGATCTGAAAGTGGATTTCCCAAATAAAGAAATTCCTTCTTATTCAATATGTTTTCCTCAGAAAAATGAAGAGAGTTCTTAAATTCTTTCACATTTTTCTCTAATATTTCTGATCCATGCATCACCAGGAAAGTTTTGAGATAGATTGTGTTATGATCCATTATTTCAGTTCAAAGAAATGGAGTCCAGCTTCCTTTCTGATTCACCCACCCAAGTTTCAACTTGCTCAGCTTATCAGTGTTGCTGGGAGGGATTCATTTGTTTCTATCTGTGTGGCTTTTTTGTTTCTTGATTTTTGTGTATCTCTCAGCTTTTGTAATAACCCATGTATTTGCCTTTTTAACTTTTTATTTCCTCTCTCACTACTCTATTTTGGTTCCCCACTGTGTCTAGCCTCAGCTACTCTAGTAAATTATTAATTGGTTTCTTAAGTGTTACTTCTCCCCTTGCCATCAACTTATTGCTGCCAGATCAATGTTTCTAAAATGCTGTTTCATCATAAGATCTTAAAAATATTCAGTAATTCCTCATTTTCCACATAATTCAAGTCAGTCTTCTTGGTATGCCATGAGGATATTTAATTTTATTCTTTTTGTTGTTGTTGTTGTAGTTTGGCTGGGGCTGGGTTTGAACCCACCACCCTCAGTGTTTGGGGCCAGCGTCCTACTCACTGAGCCATCCATGAGGATATTTTAAAAATTAACACCAGACTACTTTTCCAGAATTATCTTCAATAGTGTTCTATGTGTGACCTTTGAGATAGCAAAATTAAATTATTTGCTCTAAGCTCTGCAGACACATCCAGCCATTTTCTCTCTTTGCTTATACCAAACTCAACCTCTTGTCTCAGAATTTCACACACTCTTCCAATATTACTCTTTTCATAAAGACTTTCCTCATCTCCACGTTAAAATTCATTTGGAGATTGATTTAGAACTCTTGCAGGATGTTTTCCATTGAATCTCTTATAGTAAATTTTTGTTTCATTGGGAGCAGGGGGCCATTTCTGTACATATCTGTGTATGTGTGTGTGTATGGTATACACATACCATACATACACATACAAATACACATAGGAGTGTAATTGTGCTATATCATACTCTCTTTCCATTCTCTATGGGACCTGAACAGTGCTCATTGGAGTAAAAGTTAGCCTGGGAATGAATAAAGAAAGACAGTGTAAGTGGTGAGAAGGGCAGAAATTGGTTTTTGTCTTTCTATCCCTAGAAATGTCTTGATGGATTAAAGCTGTTATGAGGACAATATTTTAATCACACAAAGATGCTTGTGTTAAAGTTGTATCTCTAGAAATTTCTTACATTGTTACATTGTATGAAGATACTGTTATTAATATCTGTGCAAGAATTTATGTTGTCCTGGAATAAAAACAAAGTTCACACATATTTATTGCCTCTTCCTTGGAAATGGCAAAACCAGACTTTTATAGCTCTGGCAAAGGAAATATGCAAGCCCCGCTTGTGGAGTCTCCTCAGTACTCTATACCCCATGGATATATTTTGATGGTCATTTATTCACTCTTCTGGTAGCAGCAACAAAAATATCTTATAAACACCACCTCTTTCTCATTCTTCATCTATGTGGCTCTAGCATGGTTCATATTGACCCTGCCCACCGCTAACTCTAAAATGCACTTGTGGCCCAGACACTGCCAACTGTGTAGGACTTCGTCTTGTCAGCAAATGCATGACCCCCACAATCCCACAACTTTTGTTGAAGAGAATGAAGTTTTCTTAAAGCTAAGTTTGCTAAAGTTATAGAATATGTGTTTGAAGTTGTTTTTGTTCTTCTTATTTCATTGTGGGGAAAGCTTTCCTTTGGAAAAAAAAAAAGATATTACAGAGGAAATCAGAGCAGACTTGAAGACAGAGCGCTGGATTGTGATTTCACTGTACCTGAATGTGAGGCCATAATTTACCTTTTTGTCAGTTTCTTTTTCTTTTTTTAGATTCCTGTGACCTTAGAAACTGAAATAATAATCATGCCAATGATACATTTAGAAGAATAAAAAGAATTCAAGAAAAAAATTGGTTATGACAGTTTGTGAAAAAGCAGAATTAATGTTATGACAAATGACAAAAAGCACTACTTGGGGTAACTTCTATGAAGTATCTTAACAATAGTATTCTTTAAAATGTGCAATAGTAGTTTCTTTAAAAGAAAGTATACCTGGAGGACCTAGAATAATGCAGAAAACCACAGAGGTCTCTGAAATTCTGCACCTCCACCAAAGCCCGTATTGTTTATCGGAGTGTCTATAGTTCCTATCAAACAGGGTCAATGTTTGATGAATGAATACCTAAATCAATGAGGCCTGGGCATATGGCCAACTACCCAGAAAATTCAGAGGGAAAGAATTGTTGCAGGAAAACAGAACTCAACAAATATTATCAACATATTTTTCTGAGAGACAGAAAGAAAAAGCATACATTTGTTCCATTACACCACGTGGTATAACCGCAGGGAGGTTACATAAAGGAAATGCAGCCACACTTTCAGAGTGTTAATTGTCCTGTGCAGTGTTGAAAATGAACAATAGAGCAATTTTATGATTTAAGAAGAAACTATGAGGATCTTAGGATGGTTGGAAAAAAATAGATGAACATGGATTTATTAAAAGAAAAAATGATATTAATTTGGCCAGTTATTTTATCAGAGAATACAATCTAATAAAGGATGTTCCTAGAGAAAATACAAGGTAAGAGTATATGTTGTGTTCAAATAAAAAAAAAATCTGGACTTAAATAAAGGGAGATTTTATTCAAGGAGACTATTGCAGTAGGGCAAAGCCTCTGATCTCAGCAATCTTCAAACCCCTCAAAATCAAACAAAAGGATTTTATTTATTGAGAAGAGCAAGAAAGGATAGCAGAAGAATTTATTTATTTATTTATTTATTTTTGGCAATTTTTGGCTGGGGCTGGGTTTGAACCCACCACACAGGTATATGGGGCCGGCACCCTACACCATTGAGGCACCACCCAATAGCATCAGGCAAGCGCAGGGTAATGTGCAGCATAATTGGTGCAGTTGACAGTGAATGTCTCCCCGTGGTCTGCAGATTCTCTGTATGAACTGTTTAGGGGGACATGTTTTGAAGCCTGAATTATGAAGCATGAATTAAACTGAGTGCTTGATTTAAGCCAATATTCAGGGACCTGTTTGGAGAAGAGAAGCCTGACTCATCAGGTCAAGACAAAGCAGAGGCTAAGGAATGGGAAGATATGAATACTTAGTCATTGACGGGAATGATAGAAAGTAGGAGAAATATTCTGAATCTTTCCAAATTTCAAAGGCATATTTACATGGATTATATAGACATCCTACATTTTGATATATTTAAAATAAATAATTTGACATTTGATGAATTAAACTAAGTTTATTCTTGGAGTGAAAGAAAACTGTATTTTGTATAAAATTGTAATAATTTAAGGAAGGACTGTTTAATGAGGACTATTAAATAATATGAGAAATTAGTAATATTCAGTATTCTTAAAATTGAGATTAAGAACAAAATTGAGTATTTTACTTTCCTTCAAAGTAGACAGATCTGGGCATGTTCTATAGTATTATTAGAGGACCACAGGAACAAAGATATAAAGCATTAATAAAGAACAGTGTGGTCAGCAATGAGATGCTCCAGAGTGGACCTAATAATAGGATAAAAGAAAATTTCTCTCTTGTTCCCAAACTGAACTTTTAACCACAGATCAAAATAAAAAGTCTCCAAAAGAATCACTTATAGAAATCCAGAGTCCCTGATTGGATATTTGTATTCACAGCGGTCTACTGATTTTCCCCTGCACCTTTAGAGTAGGTAAAAATGAGCTGGGGAGTTGAAATTAAATGGAAATATATAATTAACCTGTCCAAATGAAAGAATGTGAAAGGAGGATTTGATATATCTCAGATAGGGAACTGAGATTAGAAAAAATAAAAACATTTCACGTTTATGTCCCAATCAATCAAGATTTTTCAATAAACTTGTTGCATAATTATACACCAAGGGTTTTGACAGCATGACAGATGGAAACATTGGAAAAGGGGGCCAGAATTGACACCCTTAAAATGTAGCTATTCCTCTCGGCAGGTGAGTTGGAAATTAGCATAGTGTGGGGTCCGAAAATCACAGGCACAGGCCCATTACGTAGGCCTGCACCTAAACATGTTAGAAACAGGCAGAAGTTCTGGCATGCAAGAATCAAATAAGAGAATCAGAAAATTAATAATAGGAAACTGATGCTTTAGTGAACCCTCTGCATATATTTTTGTCTATATACTAAAAGAATTAATAGAACTCTGAATTTACGTGACTTGACCCTACTATAATTGAATGATGACATCTGAAAATGATAATATAAAATACTGATCAAAAGTAACAATTTTTTAAATTTCCTATTAATATGAAGGCACATATGATTAGATTACATTGTTTGTATTGGTAAGATTACAGTTTGTGCTGCAATTACGTCCTTCAGCCAGGAAGTGTACCATATACTTGCAAATTATACGTGTGGAAGTTACTGAACCTGCCCTTCCCCTCCCCCTTTCTTGAATTTAATTGAGTTTTCTCTCATATGAGCATGTGGTTGTTAATCTATTAGTTTCAACTTAGTATTGAGTACCTGTGATGCATGCTTTTCCATTCTTATGATACTCTACTTAGGAGATTGTTCTCCAAATCCTTTCAGGTTGATACAAAAGATGTAACATCTTTACCTTTTTTATGGCTGAATAATATACTATGGCATACATACATATGCTGCAGTTTATTTAGCTATTCATGGGCTGAAGGGCACTTGAGTTGTTTCTACAACTTTGCAATTGTGAATTGAGCTGCTATCAACATTCATGTGTGAATGTTCTTATGGTAAAATGACTGTTTTTCTTTTGGGTAGATACAGTTATGGGATTGCAGAATCAAATGGAAGGTCTGTTTTTAGTTCTTTGAGAACTCTTCATATTCCTTTCTATAATGGCTATAATAGTGTGCAGTCCCATGACAGTGCATGGCTGTTCACTTCTCTTCATATCCATGCCAGCATCTTTTGCTTTGGGACCTTGTGATGTGGGCCATTCTCACTGGAGTTAGGTGATATCTCAAAAGTGCTTTTGGCTTGCATTTCTCTGATAATTAGAGATAATGAACATTTGTGTGTGTGTGTGTTTGTTGGCCATATTTCTGTCCTCATGAAAAAAGATTCTGTTCATGTTTCTTGTCCAGTCATTAACGGGCTTGTTTGCTCTTTTCTTATTGATTTGTTTGGGTTCTTTGTAGATTCTTGTTCTTAGACTTTTGTGATATTCTTAGGATGCAAATATCCTCTCCCATTTGAAGGTGTCTCTTTGTTTTGCTTATTGTGTTCTTAGCTGTGCAGAAAGTTTTTAACTTGACCTTTTCACTTTGTTTACTTTCATTGTTGCTACAATAGCCAATGGAGTCTTCTTCATAAATTCCTTTCCTAGACTGAGAAGATTCAGTTTTGCCCATACTTTCTTTTAGAGATTTATAGTTTTATATCTTAAATTTAATATTTTTACCATTGTGAATAAATTTTTGTAAGTGGTGAGAGGTATGCATCCAGTTTTACTCTTTTATATGTGGCTAACCAGTTTTCCCAATTAATTAAAAGATTAATTAATTAATCTTTTTCTCCAGTGTACGCTTCAGTTTGCTTTATCAAAGATCATATGGTGATATGGGGCTAGTTTCAACTCTAGGTTCTCTATTCTGTTCCATGTATCTATGTCTCTATTTTTATGCCAATATATTGCTATTTTGATCACTATAGACTTGTAGTATAACCTGAAATCTGGTAACATGATGGCTCCAGATTTATTCCTATTTTGTAGAATTGTTTTGGCTATTCAGGTTTTTTTTCTGGTTCTATGAGAAATATCGAACTATTTATTCAAGACCTTCAAAGTAAGCCATTGGTATTTTAGTGGGTATTCCAATAAATCCATAGATTGCTTTGGGTAGTATAGACATTTTAACAATGTTGATTCTCCCCAGCCATGAGCGTGGTATTTTCTTCCATCTGCTAACATCCTCTGCTATTTATTTTTCATAGTTCTCTCTATAGAGATCCTTTTCATCCTTTGTTAAATTAAACTGATAGCCATCTGCAACAAATTCACAGCCAGTATTATACTGAATGGAGAAAAAAACAAAGGCATTTCCACTCAGAACTGGAACCAGACAAGGATGTCCACTATCACCACTATTATTCAATAAAGTGCTGAAAGTCCGAATCAATCAGGCAAGAGAAGAATATCAAGGGTATCTAAAAGGGAACAGAGGTTGTCAAACTATCATTTTTTTGCTGATGATATGATCTTATACTTAGAAAACACTGTGGACTCAACCATGAGACTCCTGTAAGCGATCAAGAAATACATCTCAGGACATAAAATCAATGTTCACAAGTCAGTAGCCTTTTTTCATATATGCCAGCAACAGTTACGCTGATCAAATCAAAGAGACAATAACCTTCATGGTAGCATCAAACAAAACTTCCAATTTTTGCAATGTGTCATGTGCATTCTGATTCCATTACATGTATTTTTTAAAAAAGATTTCAATAGTCTGATAAGGTAGGTATTCTTTTTTTCCTAAATTTTACAATACAGGGAGCTGAGAAATAGGTTAAATGTTGCAAATGCCACATTTTGCTCTTAACTAGTGTTAGATGTTAATGAAGAGAAAGCACAAATAGAACTGGATATTCCTGACAGATACTTTGTTGGGGGTAAGGTGAAGCCCAAAGAATGTTTCTACACACTACAGAAAATCTTCTCTGCTGACTAAATAGCCCATATCTTCTGATTTTAGCATCTAGCCCAGGATCATTGCTGGGCTTCATTATGAAAAATATCCAAACCCAGAGATAAGGAGAAAAGTGCAGATTTTTAGAATACCATCCTGGAACACATAAAACATCAGAGGCTCTCTGAGGCTGCATATTAACTTACAGACTTTTTCCAATATCGATATGAATGATTTTCATTGAGTAGAAAAGTTAATCCTGAGGTTATAGCTTTATTGCTTCTATGATATTACAAGTTTTATATCAAACTTTGCAATAATATTTTGGTGTTCTCTTTCATTGAGAATAAATATTCATTGTCTCAAATTCTTCCTTGAACCAAGATACTATGTGACTTGTTATCCTATTAGTAGGTGATAGAAATCCTTGGCAATCACTAACTTTTTATGTGTATAAGAATCATGCATTTAAGTTTTAATGAAAAATATACATTAAGCATATATGGGCCATATTTATTTCTTTAGATTTCCCATTTTAAAGAGACCATTCCCTTCAGGGTATATAGTTTTCTTTAGATTAATTAATATCTCTGAATGAGATATAGCTGAACTTGTGGGACTAGGAGAATATCAATTTAATTAGTTTAATTCACAGAACTTTATTTCCCTCACCCAGGTTACTTTAAAAGGTTTTCTGTCATTCCTAAATGGTGCTATGAATGTGAAACATTTGTAAATGAATTACAACAAGCTATTTAGAGACTATAACATAACAGACCTGAACTGGGGCCAACAAAACTGCATTTTAATGAGCAACACATTTATTCTTATCTTACCTTGGCACCTCAAAAGTCCTACTTGTCTGGCAATCTGATCTGAATTGTTGCTTTTACATATTGAGTGATATCAGAGTAGTTCTCTTGTCATAGGGCAGTTAAAGGAACAATTTTTCCATTGGGTCAAAAGCTGTGTCTAGGTTATATAATGGGTAGTCTCAAGTTTAGAAGGCCCAGTATTCAAGCCACATTGTTGAATGTGAGCAAATTGGAGTCCAAGTGGTGATCTGCAATTTGGTTTTCATGGCCTTACACTGGGCTAAGGGTATTTAGGCTTAATTTCACCAGATTATACAAGATTATAAAGGGCCGGGATTAGACAATGTTTTCACCCAGCACTGCAAACATGAGGCTTTTGCCTTCATCTGAGGGCAATGGCAACCAACAGTCTCCCCTGGATTTAAGCAGATCTGGGGTGTGAATAACTAGGATTAATAATTTTCTGTTCTACAAAATAAGACAGGATTTTATATGTAAAGAGGAGTGTCCTGGAAATCTAGTTCCTCTGGGGGGTCCTCCTGTCATTTATAACATTCTCCCAGTATTTACAGCTTCTACTCTCATTTTGAAAAAGCTAATTCTTAACAAGAATTTATGATCTCATTTTCCACAAGTGAAAACAAGAGTAACTCAAAAGTCACTTCTTAATAAAATTTCCAGTCAGTTCTTATTTGGTTCCTTTTAAAATTAAAGAAAAAATAGCCTTATCTCTTAAAATATGGCCTTAATATTTATGAAAACATGATGTGGCAGTTGTTACTAGCTTGGACTTAAACCAGTAAAATAAAAACTATTCCTTAGAAATATAATCATTGATTTTTATACAAGGGTAGAAAAATATAAGAGAAGACTGAAAGCCATAAAATCTAGAGGTAGAATTGAATAAGTTGTAAACTTTCTTTGCATCACATTTTTATTAAGTTATGTCTCTGTGATCTTAAAACTTTTCTCCGTCTTTATGTTCTCAGCTTCTTGTTAGCAAGCTTCATTTTTCACTTTTATGCACACCTTATCAAACCATGTTCGGAGAAGTTGTGTGTCCTCAATTTATTTTTATAATGTGCTTATTTAATAAATAGTTCAATCATAGAAAACTGTAGACCTTAATTTTTAGCTAAGACTTTTTTCTCTTTTAATCATGTTAGTCTTGCAGGCTTAATCCAAAATTTTGCTTATTTTCTATTTTGTTTTTGCTTCCCTTACTATTTGAGCCATCACATTTTTGAATTAACTAATGTATTTTGCCTCTGAGTGTATTTTGTCCTGTTCTTTTGTTTTTTAGAAATAGTCAAATGATTAAAAACTGAAAAACAAGGGGAAGATAACTCATGCCATTCACTGATATCTCACAGTTCACCCCCTACTATTCTGCCTTCGCATCAAAAACACAAATTGCTCACTTAGCTGCTTCTTCTAGAAAGCATGGGTCCTGTGGATTTGCTCCAGTCTTTTGACTTATCTTGAGCATTAAATCTCTACTCATTTTTACTGCTTACTATGTTCTCTTGTTGGTGGCGACCTGTGTGCGCATGAGGTCTTTTTGTTGAGGCTGAAATAGAAATTCCAGCAGGGAAGATGAACACTGGTACCTGAGTGGGATCTACTCAGTGACATCTAGATAAGAGTATTACCTAGAAACACCCTTACCTATGCCATGAAAGTGTTCTATGGAGAGGAACTAATCATGGCATATTACCTAGAAATACCCTTATATATGCCATGAAAGTGTTTTATGGAGAAGAACTAATCTTTCCCTATTCTTTCACATCAAAGCCCAGAAGTAAACCCTAAGTATTAACATATTAGTACTTAATAAACACTGAGTACTTATTCATTGCATTCATTCAGCAGCTGCTTACACACTAAGGACTCAGTATAGCTGGGTGTCTAAGTGTGTAAGTTCTGGGTTCAAATTGCCTGGGCCCAAATATGTTTTCTGCTGCTTAGAACCCATACAATTTGGACAATTCACTTAAAGTGTCTTGGTTCTTTAGCAACATTTCATGCATCATGGGAACAAATTATATTTATAGCATGTAGCACATGAAAACACTCTGAAATGTTTACTATTATATCATGCACAAAAGATAATGCTAGGAAAAGTGAAGAATCCAGAGTTTCCTCAGAAACTCCTCTACCTCTAGCAGGTAACAGTTTAAGTGGGAGACAGACATGGATAATATCTGTTATTGCAACATGTCTGGCAACCTTGCCTTTACTTCTCAGCAACATTGAAGTTTGATGCATCCATCCTCCTTCTCAACACAAAACTAATTCTGAAGATATTGGTAATTCATATGAATTTTACTGAAGTTTCCTTGAGATGATTGAGAAGAAGTTGACATGGTAGACTGAAAAGTCAGTAGTTAGCCATTTTTCCTCTTCCCCAAGTTTCTATCTTTAGCTGTATAGGTGCCAGGTCTTCATTGTCAGTATTTTTTCTCTTTTGTACAGTATGTACAAATTTCCTTTCTAATCCATGACAATCTTCTGTATACTCCACTTAGCAAAGTAAAATTCCATACTTAGCAAATATTATCAGATACATTCCACAGGGTACCAATTCTTCCACTTCAGATATCGCAAGATAAAAAGTGGGAACAAAACAAAATTTTGTGACATATACAAGTATATATAATCTTAATGTGCAAACCAGTCAGCACTGCACAGCACAATGTAATCTTGCATCACAGTAGAGAGATGAGGCTTTCCCAAATGAAATAATTCAAGTACACTACAAGGTAGTGAGTAAATGCTTAGTGATATGGGGTAAGTGAGTTCACTAGAGGGAGAGGTATGTATGGGCCATAGTAATTGAAGAGGACATAGTGAAAGTCTCAACCTAACTATGAAGGATGGTTAAGGTGTGGAAGGGCCACAACAGATCCATTTTGAAGGTAGCAGTTCACTAGACTTTCCTGTGGAATATTAAATTCTCCACAGAGTAAAGTATTTCCTTGGCTGCATTAATTTTGTGGCATTGCCATAAAAAAGTGGTATAAACTTAGGTGTATTAAAAGAACAAGAAATTTTTTTTTTAAGTTCTGGAGGCCAGAAAACTGAAATACAGGTGCTAGTAGTTCCAGGCTCTCTTGAAAGGCTATAACAAAAATCCTTCCTTGCCTCTTTCAGCTTTTGGTAGGTACTGGCAATTCTTGGCATTCCTTTGCTTGTGCAATTATAACTCCAATGTCTGTTTCTGTCCTCACAGGGTTGTCTTCTCTGTATGTAGGCATGTATTCAAATATCCCACCTTTCCTCCACTTTTTGGTTTTATTTCTTTACTACAATAGTTGTATATATTTATAGGAACAGAGTGATATTTCAGTACATGTGTATAGGGTGTTGTGGGGTAATTAGGATATTCATCATCTTAAATGTTTATCATTTCTTTGTGTTGGGGGCATTCAAAATCCTCTCTTATATTAATATTTACTTGAAAATACACAATAAATTCTTATTGACTATAGTCACTTTCCAGTGTGGTAGGAACCTAGAACTTATTCTATCTAGCTGTAGTTTTTTATCCTTTAACTAACCTCTTTCTAGTTCCCTCTTCTATCTTTCATAGACTCTACTGATCACTATTCTATTTTCTGCATCTTTGAGATCAACTGTTTTAGCTTTTGCATATAAATGGAAACATATATTTGCCTTTCTGTGCTTGGTTTATTTCACTTAATATGATACCCTGGAGACTCATCTACATTGCTACAGATGACAAGATTTCACCATTCCTTATGGCTGAATAACAGTCCATTATGTACATATACCACATTTTTTGGATTATTTGTTTTCTGTTGAATTGTTTTAAGTCCTTGTTTATTCTGGATATTGATTCTTGGTTGAATGAATAGTTTGCAAATTTTTTCTTGCATTTTTCAAGGTATTACTTTACTCTACTGATTGTTTCTTGAATGCCCAGTAGCTATTTAGTTTGCTGTAATCCCATTGTATATTTTTGCTTTTATGGCTTATGCTTTTGAGGTCTTATCTATTAAAGTCTTGCAAGATGAATGCCCCAAAGCATTTTATTTATATTTTCTTCAAGTAGTTTTATATTTTCAGGTCTTATATTTTAGTCTTTAATCCATTTTGGAGAGAGAGGGGTCAAGTTTTATTCATCTGCATATAGATGTCCAGTTTTCCTAGCACTATTTATTCAAGATATTATCCTTTCTCTGATAGTTGGGTATGGTCTTAGAATCTTTGTTGGAAGTCACTTGACAGTAAATATGTGGATTTATTTCTGGATTCTCTGTTCTGTTCCATTGGTCTATGGGACTGTTTTTATGCCAGTGCCATGCTGTTTTGGTTACAATAGCTTTGTCACACATTTTGAAGTTATATACTGTGTATAGAAGGAATGAAATAATAAGAATCAGAGAAGAAATAAATAAAAGTGAGACAAAAATACAGAAAATCAACAAAATGAGAAGGTGGATTGTTTTGAAAAGACAAACAAGACCTACAAACTATTAGCTAGACTAAGACCTAAGAAAAATAAAATCAGAAACCAAAAGGAGACATTACAATGGATATCACAGAAATACAGAGGCTCATTTGAAAGTATTATAAACAGCTAAATGCCAACAAATTGGAAAATCTAGAAGGAATAGAGAATTCTTGTACACATACAAGCTACCAGGATTGAACCAGGAAGAGACAGAAAATATGAACACGCCAGTAACAAGCAGTGAGATTGAATCAGTAACAAAAACTTTGCCAACAAAGAAAAGCTCATGATCACATGACTTCTTTGTTGTTTGGCCAGATTGTGTCTAATTGCAGAATTACATTTAGAAACTTATTTGGAACAAGATCATGATGGGTTTTTATTTTATGTATTTATTTATTTTTAATTTCAGAATGTTATAGGGGTATATACAACTTGGTTACATAGTTTGCTTTTATACATTTTAAGTCAGAGTTTTAAGTGTGTCCTTTACCTAGAATATGTGCATTGCACCAGTTAGATGTAGATTTGACAAGTCATCCTCCTCCTACTCATATGAACACATAGTGTTGATCAAATAGTTCCAATTTAGTATTGAATACATATGGTGTTTGTTTACACGTTCTTCTGATACTTCACTTAGAAGAATGCTCTCTAGGTCCATTGAGGTTGTTACAAAAGAAACTAAATCATCATTTTTTATGGCTGAGTATTACTCCATAGTATACACATATGACACTGTATTAATCAACTCATGTTTTGATAGGCACTTAGATTGTTTCCACATCTTTGTAATTGTGAATTGTGCTACTATAAACGTATGAGTGTAAGTATCTTTTTGATAAAATGTCTTTTTTTCTTTTGGGTATACTCAGTAGTGGGATTTCTGTATCAAATTGTAGGCCTACTTTTAGTTCTTTGTGCTATCTCTATACTACTTGCCATAGAGATTGTACTAGTTTGCAGTCCTACCAACAGTGAATGAGTGTTCATTTCTCTCCACATCCATGCCAACATCCGTCATTTGGGACTTTTTGTTATGAGTCACTCTCACTGGAATTACGTAATGTCTCATCATGGTTTTGATTTGCGTTTCCCTGATGATTAGAGATGTTGAATATTTTTTCTTGTGTTTGTTGGCCATTATACTTCTTCCTTTTAAAAGTTTCTGATTATGACTTTTGCCTGTTTTTTAATAGGGTTCTTTGATTTTTTTCTTGCTGATTTACTCGAGTTCTTTGTAGATTCTGGTTATCAGCCTTCTGTTGGATGTGCAGCATGCCCATATTTTCTCCCATTCTTCTGTAGATTGCCTATTTATTGATTGTGTCCTTAGCTTTGAAGAAACTTTTTAATTTGATTGGGTCCCATTTGTGTATTTTGTTGTTACTGTGATTACCTTTGGTGTCATTTAAATTCTTTCCCCAGGCCAATATTTGTAAGAGTTTTTTCCAATATTTTCTTCTAGAGTTCTTATAGTTTCTTGCCTTAGGTTAAATCTTTTATCCATCATGAATTAATTTTTGTGAGTGGTGAGTGGTTCGGATCCTATATCAGTATTTTACATGTGACTATCTAGTTTTCCCATTGTGAATAGGGCTTTTTTTCTCCCGTGTATGTTTTTGTCTGCATTATCAAAGAATAGATGTGAATATGAGGGTGGTTTCATTTCTGAGTTCTCTTCTATGATCCATAGATCTATGTCTCTGTTTTTGTGGCAGTACCATCCTGTTTTGATTAGTATAGCCTTGTAGTATAGCTTGAATCCTGGTAAAGTATTGCCTACTACATTGCTCTTATTGCATAATGTTTCATTGGCTATTCAGAATGTTTTCTGGTTCCATATGAAGCATAGAATTATTTTTTCTAGATCTTTAACAAATGACATTGTTGTTATTTTTTTATTAAATCATAGTTGTGTAGATTAATGCAGTCATGGGGTACAATGTGCTGATTTTATATACAATTTGAAATATTTTCATCAAACTGGTTAACATAGCCTTCATGGCATTTTCTTAGTTATCGTGTTAAGACATTTATATTCTACATTTAGTAAGTTTCACATGTACCCTTGTAATGCACCGTAGATGTGGTCCCACCAATTACCCTTCCTCCACTCATCCTCCTCCTTCCCCTCCCCTCCCTTTCCCCATATTCTTGGTCTATAATTGGGTTATAGCTTTTATATGAAAGCTATAAATTAGTTTCATAGTAGGGCTGAGTACATTGGATCCGTTTTCTTCCATTCTTGAGACACATTGCTAAGAAGAATGTGTTCCAGCTCCATCCATGTAAACATGAAAGAGGTAAAGTCTCCATCTTTCTTTAAGGCTGCATAATGACATTGTTATTTTAAGGGGGATTGCATTGAATCTGTAAATTATTTTGGGTAGTATACATGTAGCATTTTAACAATGTGATCCTGCTGATCCATGACCATGATTTTTTTTTTTTCCGTCTGATTACATCCTTTGTGATTTCTTTTCTCAGTGTTTCTTAGTTCTACCTGTAGAGATCTTTCATCTCTTTAGTTAAATATATTTCTACATATTTTATTTTTTTTTGTTGCTACTGAGAAAGGTATTGCATATTTGATTTTATTATCAGCTGACTGTTGTTAGCATATATGAAAGTTATTGATTAGTGTACATTGGTTTTGTAATCTGAGATACCGCTGAAGTTAGTTATCAATTCCAAAGGTGTCTTAGTTGAATCTTTGGGGTTTTCTAGGTATAAGATCATGTCATCAGGAGACAGTGATAGTTTGACCTTTTCTTTCCTCATTTGTATTTCCTCGATTCCCTTCTCTTGCCTGATTGCTCTGGCTAGGACTTCCATTACTGTGTTGGATAAAGTGGTGAAAGTGGGCAACTTTGTCTGGTTCCAGTTCTAATTTGGAATGCTTTGAAAATTTCCCCATTCAATATGATGTTGGCTATAAGTGTGTTATATGTAACCTTTATAATTTTGAGGTATATTCTATCTATACTAATTTTGTTAAGCATCTTTATCATGAAAGGATATTGGATTTTGTCAAATGCTTTAATTCAAATGTTCTAGTTTCTTGTTACCATAACCAGTGAATCACTCTGATAATACTTATTTTGAAAAGAGCCAGGCAGATTTATTTTTGGATTCTGCCCTACTATTCATAAGGAAATTTTGTTTGTTAACTGAAAAACATTAAAATTTTGAGATTGCTAGTCTTTGATTAAAATTAAGAGTATATGATTTCAGCCATATTTATTCTCCAAAGCAGAATATGTTCATATAAAGAGAGACTAAGTCAGTTAAGATAACTATTTGCTATCACAAGTAAAATACCACATAGTTTCTGTAGCACCAATTTCTAGTGAAAAAATGCCACAAACAAGATAAATGTTATAGATAAGTCCTGATCTAAGCCTTCTTTGAAGAGATGTCAGGGTATAGAAAACTTGGTGGAATTGACTATTTAAAGTGCAAATTAATTTATTGCTAGTAATTAAAATGCACAAATGTGGAAGAGTACTATACCCAGGGAGTCATTTAGCCTAATTCTCTAAATTATAGAGATGAGAAAAATTAAAATCCAGAGAGGATAATAAAATTAGTGTGCATTTTCTGAACACTTGTCTATGGTAGGCATTGTGCTAAGTGCCTTTTGCATTTCATATTTATAGCAACTGTGTAAAATTGTTATAGCTATCCCACTTCTACAGAGGAAGAAATTTAGTTTGGGATTTTCCAAAGATTGCACAGCTAGTAAAAGTTAAGGCATGAATTTAAATTCAATTTCTTCTCCTCCAAATCTTTATCTATTTTAATTTAAAATATTATATTTTGCCCAAGGCCTAAACAAATGCACCCATCCCCTCACTTCTTGTCTTACTTCTCTTTTTCTTGTTTTGCTGCACTATTTGAAGATTGTTATGCTAAATTATTGACCCAAAATCAATCTACTGAATCACTCTGTGGTTAATATGAAACTAGATATACAGAAAAATGTGTGCAGATATTTGACCAGTAGCATGCATGCAACAGTTTTAAAGAAAGAAGATACTAAATGCATGAAAAATTTCCATATGTTAGAAAGAAAAGTATGAATGACTTGTCCCATATGATATTTCAGTACTTATCAGATGTTGTTTAAAAGTATATTCATTTTTTACTGTGGCCAAGTGCAGGATATGCAATTGTATTAAGTATATAAATGTATACTCCTTCAAACTTTTTTTGGTAGATGCTGACCTAGCAATTGTTATTTCAGCTGGAATTATGTATAAGTCTCAACAGCAAAACATTACATGCACAACTTTACATAAAAGCTTTTTACCTATTATTGGATAAATACTTGATATTTATATCTAGGATAGTAATTGATGGTCTTGTTGTGCTTACAGGGGGCTCTAATTCACTTTAGGGTTTCTGCTGACTTTATACATTGCAGGAATATTATCTGAGTATTTTATTACTGGCTTCAAAACCTGAGGCTACATTTAAAGCCCTGGCATATTCTCTTTATGGACATGCTTTGTTTCCTCAAATGAGAGGACAAAATGGTTTACAAGATTTTTAGAACTTGCCATCTATGTAGTCAGATATTTGTAGAATAAGGACAATATGATAATTAGTCAAGGCTAGGCTAGAGTATGGGGTTGTTTATCAAACACTAATCTGTGTTGCAATAGAGGTTCCGTATTTTATATATGTTGTTAACTTCTGCTGACTTTAAATAAAACAGACTATCCTCGGTAATGTGGTAAGCCTCCTATGACCAACTGAAGATCGTAAGAGCAAAAACTGAGGTTTACTGAAGAAAGAGGAATTCTGTCTCAAGATTATAGCATTAAATTCTGCCTAAGTTAGGCTGGGCATGATGGCTTACGCCTGTAATCCTTGCATTCTAGGAGGGCAGGGTGGGTGGATTGCCTGAGCTCATGAGTTTGAGACCAGCTTGAGCCAGAGCAAGACCTCATCATTAACAATAGCCAGGCGTTGTGGTGGGCACCTATATCCCTAGCTACTGGGAAGGCTGAGGCAAGAGAATTTCTTGAGCCCAAGAATTTGAGGTTGCTGTGAGCAGTGATGCTATGGTACTCTACAAAGGGTGGTGACAAAGTGAGACTCTATCTCAAAAAAAAAAAAAAAAGAAAAGAAAAATTCTGCCGAGTTTTCACAAGCAGGCCTGCTCAACAGATTTCAGGTGTGCTGGCCTCCACAATCATTTAAGTCAATTATTTAAAATAAGTTTATTATTTTATTTTATTTATTAAAATAAATTTCATATGTATATCTGAAATGAAGTTCTAAGTGCTCTATGTAAATTTTCATATTTATGTGACATTGAAGAGAATTATATTTTAAGTGTTTTCAAAAGTTAATAGTTATAATTCTTATGGTTCAAAATAAAAGAAAGTACATTTAAAAGTGGGAAACTGCTGGCTCTTGTCACTGCAAGGTGTAATGATACAAGTAGGATTCAGGGGTCCATGAAACTCGGTGCAGGGTGGGTGGGGACTGGTACTCCACTCACAGCTTTTTTTTACTGTACATGTTACCTGTGATCTATCACCTCGCAGGCCAGCTGCTTCCACATGGTGGGAAATTCCACATCATGATTTTCTGAGCATCAAACCTCATAGCTTCTACTCTCACTGAATCCCTTTTTTCATTTCTAATTAATAAAATCCTTGGCAAACAGATGTTGGTTGGCTCAACTTTCACCAGATGCCATTCCAAGAATCCTTCCATGTAGCCAGAGGTGGGGCTACACTGAGAAAAGAATGAATCACAAAGACAAAGGAGTAAGTCATAGTTGTGACAATTGACATACATCCTATGAAGCATAATTAGCAGATACTAGCACGACAGGGAGGCATCCTAGGATTGTAAAACTAAAAAACATGGCTTACATTTGCTTAAGATGTCATGATATAAAACAGGAAGATCAAAATACAATACACTGCCTATTTTCTAAGTTATAAGATAACCTCAACGACAATGCAATATCATAACATCAGTCACACTCTTAGTCAAAGGTATAAATACACTTGAGGGAGAAATGTGATAAGTTCCTAATGGATTAATAATAATAACAATAGTATATTGCTTTTCCAATTTTCATTGAGCAGCAGCATGGGTAAAATTGCTTTTGATATTGTACATATCAATGATAAGGCATGTGGGACATATACAACAGCACAATAATACTTTATGTCTATATAGAGCCTGTCAGGTCAATGGCACAAATGAATCCTCTGTGGCAGCATCATCTCCAATTTGCAGAGCAGAAGGGCTGTACAACTGCCTGGGAGAACAGACGGCTTTTGTGACTTGGAGTGTAACTGCTTTAGTTTATTTGGAGGATGAATTTATTTCAACTTTGAAGGTTGTCTTCATGACCTAGGTTTCATTTTATTGCTCCTGAAATTCTCTTCATTAATGTGCTGAAGAAGCATTGAAACTATTTCTGGATCTCTCAGCATCTGCAATTGAGTGACTAAGTTATAAATGTAGAAGGTTATGCAAATATATATATGTGTACTTTCCTGTATGTATAAAACACTTTTGTTGAGATATTATATGATACCAACATAACACACATTGCATCCATTTAAAGTGTGAAATCTAGTGATTTTTAGTATAGTTACAGAGTGGTGCAGTGGTACCTGTGGTTACTTTTGAAGTTGCCTTCGATTATTTTTTCAGGTACTAGGGTATAGACACTAGATGTAAATTTTCAAAAGTGACAATAGCACCAAGAACAGTAATTATAGTTTGACTCTATGTGTGCTTTCAAATATATTGCCTCATTTAAATATCCCAAAACTACGCAGTTTAGGTATTAATTCAACTTGAGATGAAAAACACTGTTACAAAAAGTTCTGTGTCTGAGGTTAAAATATTGGGAGAGCCAAGAGCTGATCTCATGTCAGTGCAATGAGACAGTTCCTAACCCTGCCACATCAAGGATTGTGTTCACTTTAAGTGAGGTGATGATTTAGTCCGCAGATTTGTTGGTCTAATACATGCTTCATCTCTGCAACGTCTTTCCACTTCATTTATTGCTGTATGTTTTTTTTTTTTTTTTTAGAGACAGAGTCTCACTTTATCACTCTCAGTAGAGTGCTGTGGCATCACACAGCTCACAGCAACCTCCAACTCCAGGGCTTAGGCGATTCTCTTGCCTGAGCCTACCAAGTAGCTAGGACTACAGGCACCCGCCATAACACTCGGCTATTTTTGCGTGTCTTGTCTTACCGATCATTAGTGATTTTGAATCATAGCTACTCTGTTTTTACTTCTACATGTTATTAAAATGTCTAATTTTATTTAGATTTTATTTCTGAAAATAAGCAACTTTCTCAGAGGGCAAGATATTTCCCAGGAAAAGAGAGATGAGGCAGGTGAACAGATGAGGAGGACCAGTTTGTGGAAAATCCCTGTAATAATTGGTAGTGGTTCATAAGTTATAAGAGAGCAAGCTCCATACACCTAGAGTGCCTCATGAAGTCTATGGCACTCTATGTAAAGCAGGGAGGCATGTGCTCCAGGCTCATGTTCTTAATGCTTTGTTCCCATGATAGCATCACGACCATGTCACCATGCACCATCACAGCTCTATCACTTAGCCTGGAAAATACAAATCTGCATGAATGTTCTGGAGCATCCATTCCCCTGTACCTATTTGGTATTATGGTCAAGACTTTTGCTTGGCTGCTCTATCTCTGCCTTACTTAATCTACTGAAATGTGCTCTCCTGTAGCTTTCCCCCTTCCCACTCTATCAATGTCTCTCCTTCAGGTTATTATGCATGCTCAGACCGTGCAGCAGCTCAGAACAGAGCTACGCTCTGGGCGGGGGACTTAGGTCACAGCGATGGACAGTTAATATCCATCATGGCCTCAGGTCATGATGAAGTGGTAGAGTTTTTCATTGTTTTGATTTATCTTTATTCATAATATTTGAGTAATTTTGAACTTAATATAATATTGAAGGCCTGTTAGAGGTATTATCTAATACATGAAGAGGAAGCCAGAAAATGTTGAGAACATTGACCTTTGGAATACCCTAATCCTGAGAAAATAGAGAGGTTTCACTGGGCAGGACATTAGGATAAGAGAAAATGAGTAATATTCGAGTGCCTTCATTTCTCTGTCTGCTTAATTTTCTTTTATTCATATCTTTTTACTGTTAGGCCACAGACACAGCACTAGATACTTCACACCAATTATAATTGCACTTTTTTGTTCAATCTGATGTGTTAACATCTCTTTGACAATGTGAAAACATCTAAAATGTATAGTCTTAAAGCTCAGGCTATGAACAGCCTGAAAATTAGATGTGTTTAAGCATGAATGAAAGAAGCCCTGAAGTCTGTGACTATGAAGGTCATGGATACTCTCGTGAAGATTTTATCTTCAGGGACAACATGGTACATTATCTTGATGGAAGAAGGATGAGCCAATGCAACAGGGAAGTGATAATTTTTTATTCCATAATGTATACGAAACAAATTATAGTTCAGATCTGCCTATTCCCTAGAAAAAACAAACACTAAAAAACAAACAAACAAAAAAAACTAATAACTTATTCCAAGTTATGAGGAAAGAAAAATTGAAACAAACAATACTTTTCTCACTAATATCTCTTAGATATTTGAAGCATATGATAGTGTTGTTTGAGCAAGGTGCAGTATAAGGGGTCTATTCTTACTTCGAGCAGGAGGGAACATCTGGAGTTCACTCAAAAAAGGATGGGCAGATAATGGGCAACCTTGCCTGGTTTCTGATCTAAGTGGAAACGGTTTCAATAAACTCCATTCAATATGATATTGGGTGTGGATTTGCTGTAGATGGCCTCTATAAGTTTAAGAAATGTCCCTTCTATACCAATTTTTTAAGTGTTCTGATCATGAAAGGATGCTAGATATTGTCAAAAGCTTTTTCTGCATCAATTGAGAGAATCATACGTTCTTTATTTTTTAATTTGTTTATGTGCTGGATTACACTTACAGATTTATGTATATTAAACCAGCCTTGAGACCTGGGATAAATCCACTTGGTCATGGTGTACAATTTTTTTGATGTGTTGTTGGATTCTGTTTGCTACAATCTTGTTAAAGATTTTTGCATCAATATTCATTAGTGATATTGGTCTATAATTTTCTTTTCTTGTTGGGTTTCTCCCTGGTTTAGGGATCAAGGTGATGTTTGCTTCATAGAATGTGTTGGGTAGTATTCCTTCTTATTCTATATTTTAGGAAGAGGTTTAGTAATATAGGTACTAGTTCTTCTTTAAAAGTTTAATAGAATTCTGATGTGAAGCCATCTGGTCCTGGGCTTTTCTTTTTAGGGAAATTTTTTAAAGTTGATGCTATTTCAGAACTTGATATAGGTCTGTTCAACGTTTCCACTATGTTCTGGCTAAGTCTTGGTAGGTAGCGTGCTTCCACGTATTGGTCAATTTCCTTCAGATTTTCATATTTCTGAGATTAAATTTTCTTGTAATATTTGTTAAGGATTTTTTGAATTTCTGAGGGGTCTGTTGTTATTTCTTCTTTACCATTTCTGATTAATGAAATTAGAGATTTTACTCTTTTTTTCCTGATTAGGTGAGCCAAAGGTTTATCTATTTTATTGACCTTTTCAAAAAATCAACTTTTTGATTTATTGATCTGTTGTATAATTCTTTTGTTTTTAATTTCATTTAATTCTGCTCTAATTTTGGTTATTTCTTTTCTTCTGCTCGGTTTGGGGTTGGAATCTTGTTCTTTCTCCAGTTGCTTAAGATGTCCCATTAAGTTAACTTCGTCTCTTTCCATTTTCTTGAGGCAGACTTGCAGTGCTATAAATTTCCCTCTTAGGACTGTCTTTGCAGTATCCCAGAGGTTCTGATAATTCATGTCTTCATTGTCATTTTGTTCCAAAAATTTGGTGATTTCCTTCCTAATCTCACCTATGACCCAGCTATCCTTCAGCATAAGGTTATTTAGCTTCCACGTTTTTGTATGAGTATGCAGCTTCCTGTTGTTATTGAGTTCAACACTTATTACATGATGGTCAGAGAAGATGCACGGAATAATTTCTATTCTTTTAAATTTGCTGAGGTTAAACTTGTGGCCTAAGATGTGATGGATTCTGGAGTGTGTTCCATGGGCTGATGAGAAGAATGTGTATTCAATTTTATTAGGATGAAATGTTCTGTAGATTTCTGTTAAGTCCAGTTGTTAAATGGTTATGTTTAAATCTAAACTTTCTTTACTTAGCTTCTCTTTGGAGGCTCTATCCAACACTGCTAATAGTGTATTAAAATCTCCAACTACTATGGAGCTAGAGGAAATCAAGTTACTCATGTCTATTAGAGTTTTTCTTATAAACTGAGGAGCATCTGGTTGGGTTCATGAATATTAATAATTGAAATCTCATCATATTTAGTAGTACCTATAACAAATATGAAATGTCTGTCTTTATGCTTCCTTACTTTGGTTGGTTTAAAGCTTATTGTACCTGTGAATAAGATTGCAATGCCTGCTTTTTTCTGTTTTCCATTTGCCTGGAATATAGATGACCATCCGTTCACCTTGAGTCTATGTTTATCTTTTAAGGTAAGATGAGATTTTTATATGCAGCATATATCTGGTCTGAGTTTTTGTATGCAGTCAGCCAACCTATGCCTCTTTAGAGGACAATTTTTTTTTTTTTTTTTTGCAGTTTTTGGCTGGGGCTGGGTTTGAACCCGCCGCCTCCTGCATATGGTGCCGGTGCCCTACTCCTTTGAGCCACCGATGCCGCCCCCTTTTAGAGGACAATTTAAACTATTCACATTAATTGAAAATAATGATAAATCTTTAGAAAGTCCACTGGACATTTTTAATACTTTCATCACTGTGGAAGTTGGAATTTGATAAAACGTTTCTGGGTGAGTTTACTTTTGTGATGGAGGATTGCACTGGTCATTATGGAGGATAGGTCTGAGAATATCCTGGAGAGCTGGTTTAGTTATAACAACTTTCTTCAATATGTGGGTGTCATTAACGTATTTAATTTCTCCATCATAAATGAAACTCAGTTTAGCTAGGTACAGGATCCTGGGTTGAAACTTATTTTGTCTTAGGAGATTAAAAGTCGATGACCATTCTCTTTTAGCTTGACAGGTTTGATCAGAGAGATCTGTGGTTATTCTAATATTCTTCCCCTTGTAGGTAATGGATTTCTTATGTCTGGCTGCTTTCAGAATTTTCTCCTTCTTATTAACTTTAGTGAAGTTAATTATGATGTGCCTGGGAAATGTCTTATTGAGCTTGAGTCGTGCTAAAGTTCTGAAACTGTCTGCTATCTGGATTTCAGAATCTCTTGGCATGTCTGTAAAGTTCTCTTTCATAATCTCGTAAAGAAGAGCCTCTGTGCCTTGTGATGCCACTTCATTGTTTTCAGGTATCCGTATAAGGCGAAAATTGGTTTTCTTTGAGTTATCCCAGAGCTGTCTTAGAGAAGGATCCATTTTTGCCTTCCATTTCTCTTCCTCTTTGGAAGTTTGGGAGCATTCAAAAGCTTTGTCTTCCATGTCAGAAATCCTTTCTTCTGCTTGCTTCATTCTGTTACTTAGGGATTCTACTGTATTTCTCAGATCTTTGAGGGCTGCAACTTCTTTGTCTCAATGTGTCAAAATCTTTGTCCATTTTGCCTTTGAATTCGTTGGATTCTTGACACATCTTTGTGTCATCTTTTGGATTACTGCTTGAAATTCAAATTCCATCTTTTCCTCCATTCCGCTGATCTCATTTGCTATCCAGACTCTAAATTCGATTTCTGACATCTCAGCCATTTGCTTATTCTAGGCATCTTGTGCTGTATCTACCTTGTTCCTTGGGGGAGTTGATCTACTCTGATTATTATTATTGCCAGAGTTTTTCTGTTAATTCTGCCTCATGATTATTTTTCACTGTTGCCTACGAGCATCCTCAGAGTTGGGGAGGTGTCTCTCCCAGATCAGACCCCGGAAGGATCACTCTGTTGTTGCTGGATCTTTGTAGGGAGTGACCCTGTGTAGCTCCTCTGGGACTGCCCCAGCCAGGGAGTTCTGGCTGTGGGAGCAGCTCCAGAGTGTGGCACACGAGATCTAGCAGCAGTGTTTGGGATGGTGCATGCAGTTCTGGGAGTGCCTGGCCTTTTCAAAGGGAGCCTGCACCTCCAGCAGTCTCTGGTTGGGAGGAGGGCTCCAGAGGGAGGGCACAGGTCACTCGGCCTCATGATTCCTTGGCCAGATGGATGGGGCTGGTGCGGAGGCCAAGAGGGTAGGCGAGGATGCGGGTTGTGTGGCTCCCAAAGTTCCTGGCCTGGGCAGGCTGACCGAGGCCTGGTGAGTTTCCTGCGGAGTCCTTACCTTGTGTCGGTGGCAGGCGGATGTCCAGGTGGGGGTGGCGTGGGGCCGTGTGGAAGTCCTGGTGGGTCATGGAGCAGAGCCACATGGAGTTCTTGGCAGAGTGCCTGGCCGCAGATGGACGTGGACCAAGGCCCAGTGGAGTCCCTGGCCACTGCAGGAGGCAGAAGAAGGCCTGGCGGTAAATGGATTGGTGCTGCGTGGGGGTCCCGGCAGAGTCCCTGGCTGCTGTGGGTGGTGGGCCGAGGCCCAGCCAGGCACAGATCAGAGCCACACGGGTATCCCGGCAGAGTCCCTGGCCATGGTGGGATGTGAGCCAAGGCCCGGCAGAGTCTCTGGCTGCTGTGAGCGGGGGCTGAGTCCCGGCAGGGTCCAGATTGGAACTGTGCAGAGGTTCTGGTGGGGTCCCTGGCTGAGTTGTGTGGCAGGTGGTGGGCTGAGGCCTGGTGGAGTCCCTGGCCACTGTGAGTGTAGGGCCTAGGCCCTGCAGGGTGCCAATCGGAGTCATGTGGTGGTCCTGACAGAGTCCCTGGCTGCAGCGGGCAGTGGCCTGAGGCCTGGCAGTGTCCCTGGCCACTGTAGGCCTTGGGCCGAGTCCTGACGGAGCACAGATTGGAGCTGCACGGGGGTTCTGGCCGAGTCCCTGGCCATGGTGGTGGCAGGATCAGCAGGGCGCAGAGTGGAGCTCTTGGTTCTGGGTGGAGTCTGTGGCCTGGGGGCTGGCTGGGGCTCGTCGGAGCCCCAAGTCTCTTACCTGGTGGGCTGCCTGGTCCAGCGGACAGGGAGGGTGGGTGCTGTTCAAACCATCTTCCCTTAGTTTCAGCAGGTGTCAGGTTTCTTGTGCGTCAGGTAAGCGGGGGAGAGTGTACTCCCTTGCTTAGTTTCTTGTTGAAGGATGTATCCAATACTGCCAAAGGGGTGTTAAAATATCCGACTATTATGGTGCTGGAGGAAATAACATTGCTCATGTCTGTTACAGTCTGTCTTATAAATTGAGGTGCATTCTGGTTGGGCACATAACTGTTAATAATTGAAATCTCATCATTTTGAGTGTTGCCCTTAACAAATATGAAGTAACCTTTTTTATGTTTCCTTACTTTTGTTGGTTTAAAGCCTATTGTATCTGTGAATAAAATTGCAACACCTGCTTTTTTCTGATTTCCATTTGCCTGAATTATAGATGACCATCCCCTCACCCTGAGTCTATGTTTATCTTTTATGGTATGGTGAGATTATTGAATGCAACAGACGTCTGGCCTGAGTTTTTGTATCCAGTAAGCCCACCTGTGCCTCTTTAGAGGGCAATTTAAGCCATTCAAGTTAATTGAGAGTATTGATTAGCCAGATCGTATTTTGGGTATTGAGTTTTTCAAAAGTCCAGCGGACATTTTTAGTCCTTTCGCCACTGTGGAAGTTGGAATTTGATCAAAAGTTTCTGAGTGAGTTTAATTTGGTGGTGGAGGATTGTGCTGTTCTTTATGTACGATAGGTCTGAGAATATCCTGGAGAGCTGGTTTAGTTATGGCAAATTTCATCAACATGTGCATGTCATTAAAGTATTTAATTTCTCCATCAGAGATGAAACTCAGTTTAGCTGGATACAGGATCCTGGGTTGAAATTTATTTTGTTTAAGGAGATTAAAAGTTGATGACCACCCTCTTCTAGCTTCAATGTTTTCAGCAGAGAGTTCTGCAGTCATTGTAATGTTTTTCCCGTTCTAGGTTATGGTTTTCTTATGTCTGGCTGCTTCTAGAATTTATTCCTTCATATTAACTTTGGTGAAGCTAATTGTAATGTGTCTATGATAATTTTTATTTGGGTTGAGTCATGCCAGTGTTCTGAAACTGTCTGCTATCTGAATTTCAGAATCTGTTGCCATGTATGGAAAATTATCTTTGATTATTTCATAAAGTAAAGCATCTGTATCCTTCTCAGCAACCTCATAACCTTCAGGAATTCCCATAATATTATGAATATTATATTTCTTCAAATTATCCCAGAGCTCGATGTGAGAACAATCCATTTTTGTTCTGTACTTTTTTTCTTCTTTAAGCATTTGGGAGTATTCAAAAGCTTTGTCTTCAGTGTCTGAAATCTTTTCTCTTGCCTGCTCCATTCTGTTACTGAGGGATTCTACTGTATTTCTCAGATCTTTGAGTGCAGCGAGTTCTTGCCTCCATGTGTCAAAATCGTTGGTGATTTTGTCTTTGAATTCTTGAGACATCTTTTGAATTACTCCTTGAAATTCTAATTCCATCTTTACTTCCATTCTGTTGATCTTATTTGCTATCCAAATTCTGAACTCGATTTCTGACATCTCAGCCATTTATTTATGAAAGGGATCTTGTGCTGTGTTTGCCATATCCTTCCCTGGGGGAGTAGATCTGCTCTGATTATTCATGTTGCCAGAGTTTTTCCGCTGATTCTGCCTCATTATTGATTTTTACCATTGGCTAGATGGGCAGGTAAGGTGAAATGGGATTGGAAGTTCCTGGAGTTGTGGTTAATCAGCCCTTTGTCAAGGATCTGGGACTGATAACTGCAGCTTTTTCCCCTATAGCTTTGAAAGGACCCACACAGTATTACAGTCTGAGGCTGAGGAAACCTGCTTGGTGTGATGAGGTTAGGTGGCTGTGTCTTGTATTTAGCTGGTTCTTGTCCAATCCTAGTGGATCAGTGACGTTGGGTGAAGTCTTCACTGTGGAGAAATACAAGCAACTAAAAGACTCCACCCCTGTGGACAACAACTGGAAGAGGAAAATCAACCCTTCCCTTTGCCACACCACCAGGGTACCACCCGAGAGGGTCCTTGGCTGATTGGCCCAGGTTAGGAGTTCCAAACCAATTGACCCAGTCAGTTGAACTCTCAAGTGGGAGAGTTTGAAAGGTCTCTAGCAACTACATGGCATACATCTACTGCCTGCTCAAATTTGGCTTGCTCTGGTGCTCTGTGGAGTCATAAAGGCCCAACCAGTAGCAGAGTTGGACCAGGGGTCTGTGTGTCTTTCTCCACTTTGCTCCTCTTTCACACCCAGTCACTGGTGACCCCACAGGGTTGAGGTCCTGCTCTCTCCAATAAGCAGATGTGCCAGGGCTTTGTGCCTGTCAGAGTGCAAGGAAGGTCAATGCCCCCATGGCCCAGCCACTACCCTCTGCCACCAGCCAGCTGGGCGAGCTGAGGCCTGCCTGCCTCGGGTACTCAATAGCCACTGGCAAGTGTTCCACTTGAACTCAGTCTAATCCTGATGGTAACAAGTCAGCAAATGCTTTTCTCCCTCAGTCACTGTGCATTTGACCCAGCCACTCTGTAGCACCTGTATCCCTATAGAGTTCTGTTTTTTTCTGGAAGTCCTCAGTGTTGGGGAGGTGTCTCTCCAAGATCAGACCTCTGTGAGGTCACTCTATTGTTGCTGAATCTTTGTGGGAAGTGATCCTGCGCCACTCCCAGGTGACTGCCACAGCCAGGGAGTTCTGGCTGTAGGAGCAGCTCCGGGAGCATGGGGCACAAGAATCCAGGAACAGTGCGGGGGGTGTTGCACACAGTTCTGGCAGTGCCTGGTGCCTGGTGATTTCAGCAAGGAGTTTGCTCAGCTCACAACTCTGGCTGGGTGGGAGGTACACAGTATGGAGGCTCCTGCAGGGTGGAGCATGAGGGGTGGGATGCAGGACCCATGACTCAAGCAGGGTGGGAGGCGAGGCTCTGGCTGGGGTGGAGGCGGAGCATTTGGTCCGGCAGGGTGGGGGGCACTGCTCATGAGCCTCCTCCCATAGTCTCTGCAGGGATTAGGCTTGCAATTCATCAGGCAAAGGGGAAAGGGTGGACTGGAAGTTCAGAATGGCAGGGAAAACATTAGTTCAATTTTTCTGCCTGGCAAGAGAGTGCTCAGGGTCACAACAGGGTTCCTCTGGGAAAGTAGACCTCACTTCCTACAGCTCTTACCTGTGGGGTGAGACAAGAGGTCCTCAGTTCACTGCTTGCCTATAGAAAACCTATGGGAGCAAAAAAAAGAGAAAAGGAGAAAAAACAAAAACACAACCTTCCTGGGGGAGGGGTCAGATACTTTTCCTTAGGGATGAATTTTGTACCTGAAGTTTGCTTTCTTGGAGTCACAACTTGCCTCAGCAGAGGTGACCTGCAGTTATCACTCTTCATTCTCTTCTGGGCTCCTAGTCTTCAGCTTAATTGGGTACTTTCTGGATATTATCCTTTCCTCTGAATGGGAGCTTCTGTCAGAGGCTGGCTCCCATTAACCATCTTGCCCCTCCCCTGGTGCATTCTATTTTTTTGCAGTTTTTGGCTGGGGCTGGGTTTGAACCCACCACCTCCAGTACATGGGGCTGGCACTCTACTCCTTTGAGCCACAGGTGCCACACAAGGTGCATTCTTATATATCTAATATTTCTGATGTGAAGTACAGTGAGCCTCCCCCTAAGTCCTGGGTCTGAGGTCTGGGGGGTGCTATAAGAGGTCTTCCCCTTTCTTGGGACCCCACAACAGCCTACAGCCCTCAGGGCTTCTCCCTAGGGGGGCCCTCAAACTCGGGGAAACTCACCTGGGGTCCTTCCCTTCTGGCATCCCACCATATTCATGGTGCTGCATGTCTGGCCTCTCTGGCCTCTCTCTGCACTCTCAGGTAGCTGTCCTGGTGCCATGCAACCATTTCCTGCAGTCAGACCTTGCTGAGTTAGATAACCTGGGAGCCCCCAGTCCCCTTCCTGGATACAGCCTTCCCTGGTCCCACCTCTAGGGTCTCTATTTAATGCCCTCTCCCTTCCAGTGATCCATGCACCTACCTGACTGGCTTGGCCCATCTAGAACCATGCTGGGAGACCCCAGGAGGAGACTGGTTAGCATGTGGCAGACCAAAGAGGTCATGGTCATATCATGGACTGGACCATCAATCATTTCCTAAAAAAGACTTTGGAAGGAATCAGAAACCTCTCCTATTGTAAAGCAGATGCAATTAAGAGGGAACAATTACTGAGGAAAAACTAAGATTAAGGATATGTTATTGAACTCAATATACACAAATTATTACCATTCCCAATTTTCAATATAAAATTTATTGAAGTACACTGGTTTTTCATACTGTTTTAAATCAGTTGCAAATTTCAACCTTGATAGCACATCTCAAGTGCTCATTAGCTGTACACAGGCACAATATTTATAGATTTCTTGAGTTTACCCTTTCAGAATTATGTCTATGTTCCACACAGAACTGATTTTTGGATGTAGTGTGATGTAGGAATACAGCTTAGTATATTATCCAAATAAGTATCCAATTGACCCAGTAACAATTTATTGAAAAGACAGCCCTATCCCTACTCTTCTGCTCTGCTAGGTTTGTATCAAAGAAAGTATTCACGCATGTTGGTCTGTTATCTGCCGCTATCATCTAGGTGGGATGCTCAACCCCTTTTTTGCAGGAGATGTTTCTAAAGAACAGAGTCCCAGACAAGGTTCTAGGATCCTATGATGAAGACAAATGGAGTCAGGGAGGAATCAGACCAAAAAGTACAAAGAAAAATCATCCTGAGTCCCCATCTGTCTATAGCAGGGTCTGACTCCTGTGTGAGGGCTCAGGGCTCACCCTCTCCTGACTCATTTTTACCCCAGCCCCAGCCCCCTGACAACAGGTGGGACCATTGAAATTCCTTACTCTCCTATACCTTTTCGAAATTTGCTGAGTTGTCACAGACTATATTCCATGGAGAGGGCAATCAAATGTGCCAAGAGCATGCAGCAAAGTACCAGACTTCCTAGAAAAGGAATGTTAAATGTGTCCTTGACTTTGAAGAGGATTAACACTAGGGTAGAGGCCCAGCACAGAGAAGAGTGAGACATGCAAGGAGCTGGCGGTGGACAAGAGGCCCTGTAAGTCGCCCAGGCTGATTGTTTTTTGTTCCCCCCTTCCCTGCTGTGAGCCTACCAGGTGCAGGGGATTCCTGGCTGCTCTCTTAACTGTGTCAGTCCTTGGGGATTCCATCTCCCCATCAGGAAATGTGGGACTTGACAGCTGTGGCCTAGGGTAACTGGATGTTGAGCTGAGACTATAGTTCAGGGGCCTAGGAGGAGAGGTAGGGATGTGGAAGGAGGAGGAGTGAGGAAGGGTAGTCAGATGGTCAGGGGACAGCAGAGGAGCTTAGAATGTGTGACAAAGGATTTGCTGGGCTTGTAGAGCTCCTGGACGGTATACTGGGAATGGGAGTCATTAGTAACAGGGTGTATTGTGATGTTCACAAAAACAGAAGGAGCTGCATGTTTCAGGGGAGGAGGATGAGCTTCCCTCAGCTTGGGGAAGCTGAGGACAAAAAGTAGAGAGGTGTAGACAGTATGAAGGGACAGGACAAGGTGGAGGATGGGGACAAATTTGGGAAATTTGGGGAAGTTTCTTTGTCATGTTTTTCTCTTGAACCCAAAGTTCCTCCAAATGAGTACCTGGTATGCGCCCAGAACTCCTCTAAAGTTTATATCACTCCTCCCTCTGTCATCATTCAATGGCCTTCATGACATTGCAGGCCCCTCTTTTAGGTCTAGAGGGAGGATCCAAAACCAGGAATGTGGTTCCTGTTTGCAGAGTTAAGAGTTATTGTGTGGGTTGGGCAGAGCAAGATGGCAGCCGAGTAACAGCTTCCTTGCGGCTGGGCACGGTGAGACTGGGGAGAGAGGACTTCAGGCATCTCTGGCAGGTGGGATCTACCCAGGAACTTCCCTTTGGGGACACAGGGAGACAG
>CAUYRH010074402.1:0-15908 GCA_963574655.1 Perodicticus potto
TTGAGTACATGGGATTCATGCTTCTCCATTCTTGTGATGCTTTACTAAGAATAATGTGTTCCACTTCCATCCAGGTTAATACAAAGGCTGTCAAGTCTCCATTTTTTTTAATGGCTGAATAGTATTCCATAGTGTACATATACCACAGCTTGTTAATCCATTCCTGGGTTGATGGGCATTTAGACTGTTTCCACCTTTTGGTGATTGTAAATTGAGCTGCAATAAACAGTCTAGTGCAAGTGTCCTTATGATAAAAGATTTTTTTCCTTCTGGGTAGATGCCCAGTAATGGGATTGCAGGATCAAACGGGAGGTCAAAAGCTTCTGTACAGCTAAGGAGACAACAACCAAAGCAAAGAGACAACCTACCCAATGGGAAAGGATATTTGCATATTTTGAATCAGATAAAAGCTTGATAACTAGGATCTATAGAGACTCAAATTAATCCACATGAAAAAAGCCAACAATCCCATATATCAATGGGCAAGAGACATGAATAGAACCTTCTCTAAAGAAGATAGATGAATGGCTAACAAACATATGAAAAAATGATCATCATCCCTAATTATTAGAGAAATGCAAATCAAAACCTGAGATACCATCTAACTCCAAGTGAGAATGGCCCACATCACAAAATCTCAAAACTGCAGATGCTGGCGTGGTTGTGTAGAGAAGGGAACACTTTTACACTGCTGGTGGGACTGCAAACTGATACAACCTTTTTGGAAGGAAGTATGGAGAACTCTCAAAGAACTATATTATATTTTAATTAAAAAAAATAATAGTCTCCAGTGAAAACAATTTTAATAGCCAGTTGATTATGAGAAGTAAATTCTAATGTTCTTTTGCACAGTAGGGTGACTATACAAAACAAAGTACATTGTACATTGTTTGTATAAAAACAATACATTGTTCTATTTGTACAAAATACATTGTACACTATATATTTCAAAATAGATGGAAGGGAAGACTTTGAAGTGTTCTCACCACAAAGAAGTAATAAATGTTTGAGGTGATGGATATACTAATTACCCAATGTATACATGTATTGAAACCTTAATAAATATCCCAGCAATATGTACAATTATATGTTGGCTTAAAATAAAATTTTTTTGAGAAAGAAAAAAGTAGCACTAATATTATGATATTAAACAGTTTAGAATTTGAAACTTTTAAAGTACTTTCAGTTATTTTGTTATGTGATCTGCAAAATACCCTCTGGAAGTACATAGAATGGTTTTTATTTCCTGTTCATCAGAAAAAAAATAAATGTAAATTTGTTAAGTTATTTGCCTGCAATCACACACATGGTGAGGTGGTAAATGAATGCAGATTACAGATTAAAATCCATTATCTGCATTATTAGGCATCTAATAAAAAATGTATTATCACCTTACCTCAGTGAATTAGGAAATTGGGTGAAAGAGGGAAGAGAGAAATGTCAAAAGTATGCTAGTCCTCTCTATATATAATTATGATTACATGCTTATCAATTATTGTTTTGCTAGAATCATATAATACAAAAATTTAGTCAAGTAGCCTCAAAATTCAATTCAGTATTTTTAAGCCCATTTAAAATCACTGCCCCACCAGTCAAGAATAATGTCAGGTTAATTTTCTGAGCTTAGACAATAAGGAAATTTCTCCTCAACAGATAATTATTAGAAACTGCATAAACCACCCTTCTACACTGAAATTTGAATATGCTCCATTTAGGGCACTGTGCCTCCTCTGTTGAGAAGAGTCTAAGCCCCTCATGTAACTGTGAAGAAACTCAGAATCAACAAGATTGGGAGACTTATCCACGATGGCAAAACTAATTAATTAGAAGCAGAGGCAGGCTCTGAGCTCAGAGAGAGAAGGGTGCACAGAAAATACAGGGCACAGTTCCTTTGTTTTTGAGACGGACTCTCACTTTGTCGCCCTGGGTAGACTGCCATGGCTTCACAGTTCACAGCAACCTCACTCTTGGGCTTAAGCGAGTCTCCTGCCTCAGCCTCTCAAGGGGCTGGGACTACAGGCGGCCGCCACAACACTAAGCTATTTTTAGAGACAGACAAGGTCTCGCTCTGGCTCAGGCTGGTCTGGAACCTGTGAACTCAGGCAATCCACCTGCCTCAGCCTCCCAGAGTGCTGGGATTACAGGTGGGAGCCACCGCACCCAGCCCTAGTGCACAGTTCTTTAGACAGTCACGGCTCTTACTGTAAAGTAACAGAACGATAACGATGAATGTGCTTTAGCAAACGAAGAGATAAAGGCCCTGTATAACATAATATAATAAGAAATGAAAGTATACAGGTCTTTTCCCCCACAGGGAAAAAATTCCCCAGGGAATCTTTTTTTTTTTAACCAAAACCAAAATTTTAATCACATACAAAAGAACTGTGTTGTTTTTTTTAAGCCCCTTTTTCTTCACACTTACAGAGCCTCATAAAACTGTAAAACTGCCAACTGAGCTCTCAAACTTTTGAAATTAAGCCGAGGCAGGTTAATAATAGAAACTACACACATCTAGCCTCTGCTGGGTGATACCACCAAAATCAAAGGAAAAACTGCAATATGATTAGACATAGCCTTTTGAACTATAGGCTGAAGCCTATTAGTAGGTTATAAAAGATAAAATAGAAAATAGAGTATATCACTCGTAGTAAAGGCAAGTATTGTACCATGAAACTTGTGTTACAGTTTGTATATGTGTACGTGGGTGTGTGTATGCATGTGCTGAGTTGCAATGCACAACAAATGTCTTACTGTAGATACTGGCTAAAAAGTTTGAAATGAAATACTTCAGAAAGAGATTTTTTTGCCACAAAAAAAAGGGGTTTAAATGTTTGCAGGAGAAATGTATTATGCAGAAGATTCCTGAAGAGAAATGGAAAAAACAAAAGAAGAAGTAACTTTTAGGAAAGGACATTCATTCAAGAAAGACATAGCACAAAAGAGCAAATACTACAAAATTACCTCTACAAGATGTCTCCGAGCTTTCCATAGAGTCTAGCTTTAAAGCATCAAACACCTCAAAATCAGATTTCTTGACATGGATCAAATTGTTAATTGTGCCAAGCTGACTGGTAACCACAGGCTGAAACAGTGAACAGAAAAAATTACTGAATCCCTTTTTCAAATCTATCTCTTTCATCTAAGCTTCCTCTTTCACTGCAAGTTAAACATAATCATTCTCAGCCCTCTCATGTCTTCTCAAGAAGGAAATCCTTCCTTTGCTGCCCATTAGGTCTGAAGCAATGATGCTGAAATGGGACTAAGTCAGTATCTGCCCTTGGAGATCCAGGCCTTACCTCTGATGGATCATGAACCCACTGTCCATCCACAAAGAATTTGTATTGGTGCTCTCCCTCAGGGAGGTCCAGGATGGCAACAAAGTCATTATGGCTATAGAAGAAAACAGAAAGGCAAACAGACCAAGATCCTTTTTAGAAGACAGAACATAAAAACCAAGTGGCAATAAAAGTATCATACCAATGATTTCCCATATTCCTAAGCCATTGCATCCCCCTCTTCTTTTATAAACCCATTCTTCTTTTCTTTATCACCTTGCACATACATTCACCAGCCCCTCTGAATAACTTTAGTTCTTAACCGATATTCAGAAAAGAATGATAAAGACATTAATCCTCCCAAATGGTTCACCTTAGTACAACTATTCTGCTTCATAGAGTAGCTTCCTCACAAGTATAAATAAGACAACAGGATACAGAATTCAGGATACAGAATTGTCTCAAGGTATTCTTTCCCTATTTTGGTGAACCTTTCTGGAAAATGCACTAGCACACAAAGGGCCATTCTAACCACCAGTTAATTAATTCACTATTGCTTTGCGAGCAACAAATCACATTACTATCTAGAACTTCATAACGTGTTTTGCTTCAGTGAAGTGAGAGAAACAAGACTCAGCCAGTTACAGAAGACTTCCTGCAAACATACAAAGGACTTGTGTAACACATTCCCAAAGAATGTATCCACAAAACTGTTTTAAGTTCCTCTGTGGCAATGATATTCTAAGCAGTAAAACTTTCCTTACTCTTAGGTTAAAAAAAAAAAAATCCACAGACAGTAAGTGGTTACAGAAAAGGGTCTGTAGAGTGAGTCCCTAACAGGCAGAGAAAAGCAGTGCAGCTGAGTGTCTCCCTCCTGAGAAAGAAAATCAGGTCTCTATTCCTAGACCCTGTGGACTCAACTAAGACACTTGTCTTCACCTCTTAATCAGTGGAATCTTGGTGCTCCAATTGTTGAAGGACCCAGAGATGAAGACCTCCTTGCCTCCTTCAGACCAGCGGATAACAGTGGGCCGGGCCTGCTGTGTGGGCTTTATGGAGTCCTCCAAATCCTGCTGCCATGATACAAACTCTTTGTCCCCAGGGAGCTGTAAGAAGGAGGAGGTCATCCCTAGAATAAATTGTGACCCAAGAATTCTTAAAAGATCACTCTCTTCCCTACAGTAGAGAAGGGTGCTAGGCTTCAGCTAAGGTTATAGTCCTAAAATTAGCAATCAAATCAGATTTTAAGCAAACTACAGAAAAAGCACTCATCTAGGACCAAAAGTGGTCAAATGGCTTTTGCTCAGGTACCGCATACATCACCACCTAACTTCTGAGCCTGCATACACCATCCACCCTTTCAAAGCCTCAGGGTCTCCCTTTTTAAACAACCAAAAAACAAAACAAAAAATTCTTACTTCCTATTACCAGTTTAACTCATAGGCAGGCAATATACTTCTGAGCCTTTCTTAAAAGAAAAACAATATGAAAACCAAGTATATGGTTCTATAAAAAATAATTAAGTTAGCCATATATTTTTCATTGGCAAATATGAACAGCTTTCAATTACCAGTTATAATGGAAGTTAGAGATATAAATCATAAGTAATTCATAAATTCCATTTCAGCTAATATGTTAGAAAAAGAAGGGATATGAAAAATTGAAAAATCATATCACTGACTATTTAAATTTTGAGAAATAATTAAGAACTCTTACTTGTTCCCCTGTGCCAGGTAGAGAAGGGTGCTACTAATTATTTCAGGAATAGGAATAGAACCTCAAGGAGCAAGAGATCAAAAACACAGCTTCAACAAAAGCAGTTCCATTATCAAATGAAGTTTGTAGGATTCTGAAAAAATTAACTCCTAAGTTTGTTTTTAGTACCATGATTCAGACCAGAAGTTGGCAAGCTACGGCCAGTGAGCCAGATGCTTTTATTAAGGTTTTTTTGGAAAACTGCCACGCTTACTTGTTTACCTTTTGTCTACAGATGCTTACATGAGACAGTGGTAAAAATGAGTAGTTGGGACAGAAACTAGGTAATCCACAAAGTATAAAAGATGTATTTACTGTCTGGCCCTTTACAGAAAGTTTGCTGACCCCTCCTGTAGACTGGCTTAAGTGACTTTGGTAAATAGGTAAAAATAAGACTGTACGATATTAAGTCAAAATATTACCAAATAAAACAAGTGGTTCAAAAGAAAAGAACGAGCTTATTCATTTTTTGTTGTTTTCGTTTTGTTTTAGGGTTTATATTTATTTTCCAATTATGTTTATTCAACTTACAGGCAATATAGTATCTTGATCTCTCTATTACATTCAACAACACCAAAAAACTACAACTTGGGTGTCAATAGCAATAATTACTAAAGTTTGAACAAGCAATTTACAACTATCTGCTATTAAGAAAAAATGGATTCAAAAGATATGTATTGCAAAATAGTACTTATGTGTTAAGACGTAAATAGCCAACGTAACATTAATACCTCAGGCATTTTTCTAATTGTGATATTTATGCAAATTTCTTTTCAAGATGGTAGAGGTAATTTACCTTCTATACTGTCTCTCAATAGCCTCAATCCAAAGTAAATGGAAAAAGAGAACTGAAGGGACTTTCACATTATGAAACAATTGGCCAAAAAAAAAAAAAATCTTGGTCTCCAAATTCTCAGGGCAATGCACTCTGACTGTTTACATTATAATTACTGGAATTTTTACATATGCCTTAGAACAACCCTCAGATTCTGATTCAGATATAGGATCTGGTGAGCTAGTTTTTAAATTTTTAACTTAAAAAAAAAACTTCCCCCAGAGATGAGGTCTTGCTATGCTGTCCAGGCTCTTGAACTCCTGGCCTTAAGCAATCTTCTGGCCTCAAAATCTTGAGTCACTGGGATTATAGCGTGTGCCACCGTGCCTGGTTTGGGAAGCTATTTTGAAAAAGCTTCCCAGGTAATAATCATCAGTGATCATGTTAAAACAATGAAAAAGAAAACCCCTCATCTTCAGAGATACATCCTAAACTGTTACAGATAAAATATTATGTGATATAATGTCTGGAATTTGCTTGAAAATAATTGAGAAGACAGTAGATTAGGGTTTAGGCGATGTATGTTCACTCATTATTTGATCATTTGTTAAACTGGGGTTCAAATGCAGAGTTCATTCTACTGTTCCCCTTACTTAGTAAACGTTTCAAATTTTCCATGAAGCATGTAAACAAATCTCAGGTGATTCTAATGTGCAAACAGGATTGAGAACCACTCAACTAGTCCACTGAAAAAGGCTGGTATTCAAAGCAATGTAGGCCCCACTGCCACTATTTCTATCAGTTAATTCTATGACTTAGGATTTTCAAGATAGTCTGAAAGCTATAAACTATTAATATGCCTAGCTTTGGAGGAAAGCCTCTCCCCTTATGACACGACATTTCTGTGGTAGGAACGAATGCAGCTGACTAGCAGAAAGATTGTTTACTCCAAGTGAAATAGTCAGCAAGACTACCAGGAAAAGAGGCAAAACAACAGAGTTATAGTTTGACGATGTTTAAATAAAAGGTGGAGGTTTAGAAGTAAAGAACGTAGACTGAGAACTACAAAGTTTTAGATTTTGAAGAGGCCTTAGGAATTATCTGAACAAATTTCCTTATTTCACAAATGGCAAGACTAACGTGAGGAAAAGAATCGCCCAAAATAGGCCCCAATTCAGACAGAGCAAACTGGCTTTTTTTATTCAGGACACCAATTACTGCAGTCACAGTTTGACAAGTACACTGTACTTAAATCCTGAGTCATCAATGCAGGAAAAGGATAAAAATACAAAGAGGCTGATCACTTTGAGAAAACTCTGAGGAAGTAAATACAGATGGTTGAGGAGACAGCCCAAAGGATGAGAAAGAAGTCCTGAAATGTGACTGGAAGTAAGAAAGGGAGAAGAAACCCCAAGGAATGCCCCTTTCAGTCACTCTCGCTTCTCTGTGATTATGTTCTCACTAGGAGCCAAGAATCCAAATTTCATGTGTTCCCAATGTGTCAAATGCTCTTACTCACTAAAGCCCCAGTTTGGTGGGAAGTGATAAAGTAACAGGAAACATCAAACACACCTCAATCTCCTCAATCCCTCCATTTTTCTATTTCACCCACTCAGCCTATCTGGAAGAATTAAAAGCGTGTTTAACGGTGACAGCTCTAAAAGTGATGAGAAACATCAGTGGCGTAATCACACTGCTGTCAGCTCCACCTGTCCTTACTGTAGGGTGAACACATCTTTCTGAAAGTCCTTGGAATTGAGAGCAAGGTCTCTCGGGCAGCTGTGGTTTGTTTCCAGCCAAGCAACATTTTGAAGTGCTACTGGGACTGGAAAAATCCTGGAATCATTTGCTCTCCCACTGGAAGAGCAGCTGGGTGTGAAAGCAGCATAGCCTCAGCCACCACAATGCTGCAAGAGACAAAAATGGAGCAGTCATCCAAAAAAATGCCCCTTACTGATCCCCAAGACTAAGACAAAGTATTCAAATAAGCAAGTGGTCGATGCTCTCAGCGAAAGGAGAAGTGCACAAGTGCAGAGCTTTGGGCAAAAATGATAGTGATACACAGAAATTTTCAAGAAAAAAAACCCCAACTCATTTAGCCACCTCAGGGTAAAGGAGAAAAACTACCACCTTGCAGTTCATGCAACCTACCCTCTGAAGTTTTCCACTACGACTTACACCTGTAAACTCAGCAACGCTGTAGAAGGGAGCACCCATTAGGAAAAGCAAAGGTGGGTCTGGGAGAGGTGTCTACTATCGCCAGGTTAAAAATGTGGCCAAAAGATTAGTCGGATAACAAGGAAAACAAGAACTCCACGTCTTTATCTGATTTCGAGGCTGCAGCGCCAGAGGAATTACCATCTAACATCTCTGTCCCCGGAAAATCCCTTTAAATTCAAAAACCCGTAACCCAGATCAGTGTGATGAGAAAGAAGCCAGAAAGGGAAGAAACCCAGCAGCGCCGCCGCCACCAACTGGGGGCTCGGAGACGCTTACCTTGGAGTCCGGCAGGCTGAAGACGCTGGGGTCGTCCGTGCTCCCCACCATGATCTTGTGCTCCTTGCCCGGGCCGTGGCCGCCGGCGCCCTCAGCGCGCGCAGCCTTGGCGCCGTGGCGCTCCCCGGACACCCGGTCGCTGGTGGTGTTTCCCATGCCTGCAGCCACCTGCCGCGGGGAACCACAGGATGGAGGACACCCGAACCGCGGCGTCGGGGCGCCCCCGGCCCCGCCTCTGCGCCGAGGGAGCCGGCCAGGGAAATCCCGCCCCGGAGAAGCCGGGCCGCAGGGACGCCCGCCGAAGCACCGGCGCCCCTCGCTGCCCGCCGCTCAGGAAGCCGCGATCCCGAGCACCCGCGCGCCCGCTGTCCGGCGTCCCCACCCCACTCACCTCCGGAGATGCCTTCCTCCGCCTCAGGCCCCCGGCGCTACGGCTGCCCTGCGGATCGAGCCGCCAATAAAGTTGTTGAAATTGAAGCCGCACCCCGGGCGGGCGATCCCTGTTTCCTCCTAAAATGGCCACGAGGCCCGCGCCGCCGGCCCGCCCCGTGCGCGCCGCCCGCTCCCGCCGGCCTCTCTAGCCGCCGCCGCCGCCGCCGCCTCGATGGTGCGCAGCCGCCGGCGCCGGGCGGGGGCGCCCGAGGAGCGCCGGAGGGCGGGTCCCGGGGAGCGCCCGGCGGGGAGACCCTGGGCGGCAACCTCCCGGGGCCGCGGGGCTGCTTTCTTCCTGGCCCCTGAGCCGGCCTCGGGTGCCACACAACCCGTTCTGGGCCGTCCTTGGGGAGGTGAGGTGGGTTCCTGTGGGGAATGAGAAAACCGACTTCCAGCTCAAGGCCGGAGGAGACGAGGGTGATTGTTGAAGGTTACAACTATGCGGCCGGGAGCGACAAGGACCGGAGCTGGGCAGCCCGACTGGGGTCCCAGGGAAGAATTCGAGATGGAGTGATTAGATAATCCTTGGCAAATTAGTAAAATGGCAGTCACAGGAGGCGAGTGTTCGTCTAGGCTAAGAAATGGCATATGCAGTGAGAAACACCACAAGAAATAAAATTAAAGACGCACAGCGACAACAGAAACATCAGAAGGAACACTAAAAGTATGAAAAGGTCAAAGACAGTCCTGGAGTTGGGAGGGATCCAGTTTGGTTTTTTATAATAATTAATGGAGTTTCTAAGGTATTTACAAATTCTTACTTTGTACTATAATTATATGTATATGTCTTATTCCTCACTAGAAACCTTGGTAACTCAACGTGTGTTACACAGACCAGCAGCAGTGGCATAACTTGGAAGCTTGTTAGAAATGGAGAATCTGAGGCCCGGCGTTGAGGTTCAGAATCAGAATCTGCGTTTTAAGAACACATTTAAGTGTGAGAAGCACTGCTTTGACAGCTGGCAGGCAGCAGGTCCCGATTTAATTCCTTTTCAAATTCTGTGTACCTTGTACAGGGTAAGCTTCTAACAAACATTTGCAGAATGAACGGTACGTGAATACTGTTACACTACATTTCTAACAAGATACTACACTTAGCCTTAGACACAGCCTGTGCTGGGGAATCCAGGTCTCACAGACTACCCTTTCTGAGTGAGCAGCCCTGTTTGTTGAAAAGTTTGTTTTTATATTATGAAGTTGAAAATCCACTTAAGTCCAAGAAATTCACTGCTTCCCCATTGTTTGCTCCACCCTTTACACACTCATTCTCTGGCTCTTAACTTTTAGTTTACAGGAAAAAAAGATGCAATTTTACCGCAACCTCTTTCTCACCCCTCCAGAATCTTGCCTGCCTGAGTACCTCCTTTTTGGTTATCTCTACCGTTCTCCCGCACCCCGCAATCCTTTCATCCTTGCCATGGGACTACGAAGCAAAGCCCTTAACAGAATAGTACATTAAACCTTGATTTGTGCGCTAGTCAGTTTTCTAATCCCAGGGCGGTTTCTTCATGCCAAATAATATGTCCTTGGTATGTATTTCCTTGCAATAGTTGAGTCAGTTTAGGAGAAGCAAACTGAATACTAGTCAATGAAAAACTTATTAGAGAGAGAAACCGTTTTTGTAAAGCCAAATGGAAATGACTTTTGGATTATCTACTTTGGGAGATTATCCATACTGTTCTGCTTTAATAGTATTTGTAAGACACTCAATAATTAATAATTAATGTCAACTTTAAATATTGCATGTTTTAGACATAGAACAAAAGTAATTTGATGCTGTAGGAAGAATTAAGTCTTCTTCTTAGTCACAAGTTCCTTTCTTTTCTTTTTTTTTTAATTTAGAGTCAAGTAGTCCTCTTAACCAATACCAGGATAATTGCTCCCTTTAGTTTTGTTGCTGTCACACCAATGTCTACTTTTCCTTCAAGGGAAGAAAAAGAAAGTAAGTAATAGGCACAGTAATTGGTGGGAGTTCTCCTGATGTTACTGTATCTAGGATGTCATTGCCACTCCTCTCCTCAGAGCAACCATTCTGCCTAGTAAACAGGAAAATAGTAGAAAGCATGGGAGGCCTCTCATCTAAGCTTTTATTTATACTGCTAAAGGTGTCTGACTTCTCTGAGAGGTGAGGCTGTGAGAATGAGGGAGAGTGTATTGATTTTACAGAACTGGATGACAGTTTAGATTAGGCATCTGGAGGCTTATATTCCCATCTCTGCTTACCAGATCTATCACCTGTTTATGATCAAAGATAGCCATAACATCTGACCTTAATGGTTTCCATTTCAAAAAACAATTTGATCTTTTTTATTACCATGCATACTTACCATGCAGCCTAGTTATCGTACTCCCAGGTATCTATCCAAGTGAAATAAAAGCAGGTTCCACATAAAAACCTGTACACAAATGTTTATGTGCAAAATATATTTGGATTTATTTTTATTCATCCCTAAATAGAGAAAGCACAGATGTCCTTTATCTGGTGAAAGAAAAATGTGATATAGTCATACATGGAATACTACTCAGAAAAAACTAAAGGCTAACTCTTGATACACACAAATATGGATGAATCTCAAATGCATTATGGGAAGTAAAATAAACCAGGCCTGTTTATATGCCATTCTGGGAAAAGCAGGACTATAGGATCAGAAAATAGACCAGCACTTGCCCAAAGTTGGGGGTTAAGGGAGTGATTAACAGCAAAGGGACACATGAAGGAATTTCACAAGGGGAGGTATGGAACAGTTCTATGTTTCGATTGCAGTGGTATTAGCAAAACTCACCAAACTGTACACTAAATAGAGTTTACTATATAAAAATGATACCTAAATTTTAAAAAATATTGTTAACAAAATTAGCTTTCATAAGAGGAAAGATAAAAGTTTATATACAAAAGAGACAACCATTGGGTAAACGATTTTAGAAACAAATACTAATGATTTTACTTTATTCTTAATTTTATATGGTTTTTATATATGTGGAAAAGTGGTAGCAAAGGTCACATTTACTGCCTGCCCACCCTAAGGAAGAAAGACATGATTCAAAGCTACAGCATTTCCCCCCAATACTATCATAATTATGCTTTCAAATTCCAAAGGATTTGCATATAAATTATATTATGTGATCCTCAAAACGTTTCTCTGAGGGTAGACAGACCAGATGATCAGTCATATTCCATTTTATAAATGAGGCTGAGATTAAATACTTGCCCACTATTTCTTGAAATGATATGTACAGTCCGTTGAAGTTGACAAACTGATTTGGCCTATGCTAAGCAATCCCTGCTCTAGAGAAGCTCACTCACTTGAATTCTCTAAGGAAACCACTGTGGCTCCAAATAGGTGTGATCTATAGTGATAGTTATGACTTAAAACTCATTGAAGATGATGTTTTCCAAAATTATACTTACCTTATTGGAAGAATTATTATCTCAATTAGCATCTTAATTAAACATGCATTGATTAAGCACCTAGTATGAATACATCATCACCACGTAAGTATTGATTTGGCATAAATAGACTGCCAACTATCAATTGTTTGACTTGGGGCAAGTCTCTTCATTTTTCTAGTTGTAAATTTTCTCATCTGTAAAGTGAGAGGATTATGCACATGGTCGCTAAATCTGGGGTTGGGTTGGAGACATCGGTATTAAAATAGATACAGATGGATAAATATAGAAGTACTAACCTGTGTGTACTCATAGGTTAGGATACACACATGTCCAAGATCTGTCCTCGGAAGGGCCTAGAGGCAATGTCAACCAGGAGCAATAAGCACACCTAGTTCCTGGTTTCTAATACCATTCTCTAATAAAAGGAATCAGTGAATCAGTACTCTTAGAAGAAATGACTGATTTATCTAGGACTGGGAATACACAAGAGGAGTCTGGAACATCTTCTAGTGCCAGGAAGTGAATGTGCCAGGAAGCACATTGTTTAAAAAAACCAATGATAGTATATCAAAGTGACAGAGGAGCCAACTGAAAGAGCTTCCAATGGCTATACTAGAATAATTTTAACAGTAAAATAAATAATTCAGAATTGGATTATAACTCAAATTATAAAATATATATCTGTGAGTCTATACTGATACAAGTAAATGAATAAATTTAAAATGGTGGATAATCTCATACAGAAGAATTCAAAAAAAAAAATTTCCATAGGTACTCTGCTCTCAAGGAGATAGACTATAAATACCCATCCTTAAAGTGTGAGCTGATCAAAGCACATAGTATGAACGGGGGAAAAGAATAACGTAACAGCAGGGAAACCTGACAAACACCACCTCAGCCATGTGTTGGAGGCTCCCATCCGACATTAGTAATGAGTCATTAATAGCACACGCCCTTGGTATGACATAATGAGAATCACACTTCATCTTTGTGACCTTCCTCCTCCAGACCCACAGCCCCAGCCTAATATGAGAAAAAATATCAGACAACCGCAAACTAAGGGATACTCTACAAAATACTCCAGTGCTGCTTAAAACTGTCAAGGTCATCAAGAATAAAGAAGTATGAGCAACTGTCACAGTCTGGAATAGCCTCGTGATGATTCAGTGTAGTGTGGTGTTCTTGATGGGGTCCTGTGACAGAACCAGAGCATTAGGTTCAAACTACGTAAGTCAGAATAAAGTATGGAACTTAGTTTTTTGAGAATTGCCAAGGTCTTGAGAGACAACAAAGGATTGAGGAACTGACAAAAGTTACAAAAGACCAGGGCCACGTAACAACAAAATGGTATATGGAATCCTGAATTCATTCCTAGAACAGGAAAAGTAAATGAGGGGAAACAGTGGTGAAATTAGAATAAGGTCTGTGACTTAGTTAATAGTATTATATCGACATTTATTCCTTGTTTTGATGATTGTTACAATGTTATGTGAAATGTCATCTTTAGGGAGCCTGAGTAAAGGGTATACAGGAACTCAACTATTTTTGCAACTTTACTGAGAGACTGAAATCATTTCAAAATAAAAAGTTTAAAAAGTTACTAAAGTAATAAAAGCAACAAAATATGTGAAATTCAGTTCTTCTACAGTTAGAGGACTCTTCAAATGGGAGAATTTTCACTTAAGAAATAGAGAAAAAAGATTCTGAAAAGCCCTTAAAAGTAGTTTTATTGAAAATCCCCAAGGAAGGGAAGAGGTTAGCTTGAACACACCCCAGCTCCACAGCACTCTTCACCTGTGCCCACACAATTTTCACAAGTCAGAAGCTGTTTGTACTGGTGGATAGTGGAGAACAATAAAGACCTCAGGATCAGTGGGAGGCTGGGCAGAGCAAATATTGTTTATCTTATCCTTTTGGCTAAATCAGTAGTTCTCACACTTCACCACACATTAAAATTACCTGGAGGGCCAAATACACAGATGGCTGGGCTGTGTGCCCAGAGATTCTGGTTTAGTAAGTCTAGGGTGGGGCCTAAAAATTTCTATCACGTGCCAGATGCTGCTGCTGCTTCTGGTTCAAGGAACACATTGGGAGAAACACGGAGCTAAGCAAGAATCAAGACCAGTATTGGAGATCCCTGATAAAAGGCATTGTGCAGGAAGGAGTTAGCTTACTCTTAGAACCATGATAATGCTAACTATACCTCAAAAATAAACTAAATAATCAAAACCGAGCATGTGGGGAAACAAATCTCTCATGGAGAAGAATTCCAAATAATTTATGAAGAGACTGTCCCCACACCAGGCCTGTGACTGCTTATCCACAGACATGCCAGCTTTCAGGTTTGGCCGTGGGTGGTATCTGAGAAGGACCTAGCTCTGGGGAGGGTTCCTACCATCCTAACCGGTAAAAGTGGCCCACTGTGCTTAAATTCTCTGGACACACAGTGTGGTTTGTGCTGACACCTGCTTTCCTTCTGGGAGCCTGGAATTTTGATATATGCTGAGCAGAAGATGCCTGTGTGACTAGCCCCTACTACAAACCTTGGGCACTGAATGGAGAGATGTGAAACTTCCCTGATATCTTCTATTTTCTAGAGGAAAAAAAAGAAGCAAGGTGATTAACTGACAGCAAGGCAAGGGGACAAAGTGGGGTTTGCACAGATGGGGGGTGTGCAATGATCAATGAGAAGAGCAGGACAGAGAATTAATTAGAAAAATGAACTGTTTGACCAGTAGCACTAAAGGTCTACTTACATATGGTGGTTATGAATTTAAGACAAGGTGAGTCACCATAGTGGTATTTTTCTCTTGCCACGTTTAGCTGTGTTGATGTAGGCACATAACCAAAGGTGAGCTTAGCCAAACAATAGGAGGGCAATGAAGGAGTTGAGACTGCATGGTGTGTGATTATTATGTTGAGCCATGGGTTCTAAACCAGATGGGTTGGGCAGTGAAGACACAGCAGGTTAATGAAAGGCTTGCTGGAATCAAAGAACTGCTGAGTTTGGGGTACCAGAGGGCATGAACTGAAAAGCTAAAAGAGTTTTGGAGAGTGGGATACTTGAAATTGATATTTTAGTGGTGTTGCCATTGTAATGACAATACCTTATTTATGACCATGGGTGTAGGTGGATGAGGTGAAGAAGATCACAAAGTCATGGGGTGAAGAGGGCATAGAACTGAAAGCCCAGGCAGAAGAGAGTGTTAGAGGTCTACCCTAACATTCATCCTCTCTTCCTCCTTAATAACAGAACCTTGTTTTGTATCTAGGCACATTTCCCAGCCCTCCTGACTAAATTCTTTTTTTTTTTTAATTTAAACAAGTGAACAGTTTATTAAGAATTAAACAAAGGTATGATGTGATACAGTACAAGCAAGACACTCAAGATAGGTATAATAGTACTACTCACACAAGAACTTAAATTTCACCTCAAAAAAAAATCACAAGACAAAAAAGAAAGCAATTTCACTGTTATAAGATAAGATATTTCATGCTAAGTATTAACTCTGCCCTCCCCCCCAAAGCCCAACCCCCCAACAAACAAAAAGCTATCTGGGAATACTGCTATACTAACATATTAACCACAGTATAATCATTCATAGGAAAACGGTAATTAAGCGATGAATTGAATTAAATAACAAAGTTCAGAAGTTCACAAATTCAGAAGTTCACAAGAGTGTTCCCTGGGCGAAAGACTCCCTATTCGATAAATGGTGCTGGGAGAATTGGATATCCGTATGTAAAAAACTGAAACTGGATGTGCACCTTTCTCCCCTTACAA
>CAUYRH010074407.1:0-12264 GCA_963574655.1 Perodicticus potto
CGTGAATGATGTATGCAGGGATTGACTCCTATAACTTTAACAACTGTAGAAGAAGACAAGATAACAGGAAAGGGGACTTCCCAAGTTGGGGTTAGGGAAGGTGAATTAGAGGGGAGAGTTTTGATCATGACTAGATCTCCAGGAGGGATAAGTGCCTGTTTTAGTTAGTATGTTCCTCCCCAAAAGGGGAGCAGGACTTTCAGGCATGATTAGGGAGGCATGAGAGAACAGCAAGTCATCCCACTTGCTGCTTAAAGGCTGGGAGAAAAATTTGGTAACCAGTTTTCCAGACACCCCCTGTATAGTTATGGATTTGGGAGATAAAAGACCAGGGTTAGAGAGAAGTACAGAAAAGGTTGCTCCAGTGTCCAAAAAAAATTTTATCTCTTGGCGCTCCACTATAAGGCAGACCTGGGGCTCTTAAGGGGTGATGACACAAGCTGGAGCCATGAGAATTTGCCCCAGGCACCCTCAGTCCAATTTGGGCTCCAATGGGGCAACCTTTCTAAATTTTAAGTGGGCCTCTTGCATGCAGTTGTAGCTTGCTTTTGAGCCAAAATGAAACGCTTTTTGTTTTAGTAGACAACTTAAAGAGTAGTAGCAACTCTTTATTGACTTTTGTGTTTCATCTTACTCTGTCATATTCTATGTTTGTTATATTTTTCATTTATTTCTGTATGTGGTATGTATTCTTTGCCTTTTAATTTGTGTATCTGCCCAGGCTAGAGTCATAGCTCACTGTGACCTCTAACTTTGGGGTTCAAGTAATCCTCCAACCTCAGCCTCCCAAATAGCCAGGGCTATGGGCACTTCCAGCAAGCTTGATTCATTTTTTATTTTTTACAGAGACAGAGTCTTGCTATATTTTCCAGGCCGGTCTTAAACTCCTAGCCTTAAGCAATCTTCCTAAGTTGGCCTCCAAAAGTGATGGGGATTATAGGTTTGAATCACTGTACCTGGCTGCTTTTTAGTTTTTTTGTTTCTTCTTTGGTGTTTAGGAAGGTTTATGTTTTTGTTTCTATTACTACCTTTGTAATTATACCTTTCTACAGTGCTCTTAGGCCCTTATTTTTTAATTTAATAATTTATTAATCAGTTTGTCAGTTTTGGGGTTTTTTTTTTTTGAGACAGAGTCTCACTTTGTTGCCAAGTAGAGTGCAGTGGCGTCACCATAGCTCACAGCAACCTCAGACTTCTGGGCTCAAGTAATCCTCCTGCCTTAGCCTCGCAAGTAAGCAATACTATAGGCATACAGCACCATGCCTGGCTGGGTTTTATTTTACCTGTTTTGGAGACGGGGGTCTCACTCTTGCTCAGTTTGTTGACTTTTAAAAGCGTCCTTTAGTTTCTATTTGTTGTCTTCTCGGCTATCAATGAGGTTATTGTACAGGATGTCCCGAAAGTCACCATACACGGGGAAAATGGGAAATTGTAGCTAAATGGACCTTTATTTGCAGAATATTCATCACAAAATTTTACGAAATGTTTACAAAATATTCTCTATGTGCCAACACACAAGTCTCCTCTCCCACCCACGGCGAACATGATCCGAGGTACCTGTGATTACCCAGGTTTCCTCTGCGTGGAGGCCTGTGGAACACACGGCACTCATCTCCTTCCTTCTCCTGCTCCTGCCGTTTTCTGGTTGCATTCTCTAGTGTGTCACAGCAGATCACATTTGTACATTAGTCTTCCACTCTTTCTTTGTTTTAGTTTTAGATCTAGGATTATATAAATAAAAATGCTCCTATCAGTTGTTTGTTTTGATGATATTTCCTGGTCATCTCTTGGTTGGAGGGAGCTTATTTTTTATTAATAGTAGATTTCTCAAGAAGGGCTTTGGGGTACAGAATTCCATAAGTTCTTGTGTATTTAAAAGTTTCTCTGTAGCATTGATGCTAGAAGGGCACTTTGGCTAAATATAAATTTCTCAATTCACACTTTATTCCATTGAATTTCTGAAAAGTGCTGCTCCATTGTTGCCTTGCCTTTGTATGTTGCTATTCAGAATTCTGATACCAATATAATTCCTTTGCCCTTGTAAATTATTTGATCTTTTTTTGACTGGAGTCCTGGAAAATTTTTCCTTTATCTTGAAATCTAATTTTACTACAATATGCCTCAGGGTTGAACGTGCTGGGTTAATTTTTCCAGACATATGGCATGTGCTTTCAATATACAGATTTGGTTCTTTTTTGATTTCCCAAATCTTTTCATGGGTTATAGTCTTTAATTATTACTTCTGTTCCATTGTTTTTTCTTTTTTCAAGACTCCATTTTTTCCCTCTTATATTTGTATGACTTTCTGACGTTTTTGCTTCTTTCATCAACTCATTTTCATTCTCTTATCCAAGGTCACAGTGCGAGCAAGTGGCAGAACAGGATTCAACCCCAGTTCCTTTGGCTCTAACTTGTTCATTCAACTGTCACAGTTCATCTCGTGGTGGGCAGGGCCATTCTTACTGACTTGCTTCGTGGGAGCTAAAACATTTCTTTGCCTTGTGATTCCTTACATTCTCATGACAACAAGGGTGACTCCTTGACTTGACAGTGTTGACTGCTGGAGTATGGGGTCACTTGCAGCACAGAAGCTCATTGGCCCAGAGTGTTCAGTCCAGCCACTTGGAAATGACTGGCTGCTCAAAGGCTTAGGGAATTCTGAATGGAAGAACTTCGGGGGGTGGAGGTGGACAGGGCAGATGGTGCATCCAGACCCACCATTTGTCAAATGATGTTCTGCGTGGCCGTCACCCATGCAGATAGGGATTGCCCAGACCTGGCTGTGAGTAGGGGACTTTAGTAGGGCCTCATGGCTCCACCAAATCAGCCTCTCACTTCTTGAACTTTTATTCACCCCCCACTGTAGACGTTATCGTGAATTGTGTGGAAAGCTCATCTCCACCTTCGTTTAGGTCCAAGATTAGCTTTATTTATGTAATGTTGGAGATTTTTTACCAAATTATTTTATGTTGATGTAAAATGAGGAATATCCACAAATGGTGTCTTTAATGGGAACTTTGAGAACTTGCTGATTATGTGAATGAATCAGGTCAAATGAGGGGCTCTAAGACCCAATCATTTCTTTTGGCTCTGGAAATATTTCTCCTATGTGATCTCTTAAGAGATTAAGTCAACATGGCCACTTGTACCATTAGTCACTTGGCAGCTGAAGGACATGTGCATCTTTAGGTGAATTTTTTTTACATTGTGATCATGAGCTTATAGCTTACTTGACCTTTTGTGATTTCAACGAGTCATAACACCCCTGGAATTTAACTTTGTTTTCTAGGCCAAAGCATTCATCCCTATAGAGTGGATCATTCACATTGCACATTTACATTTTTTAGAGGTGTGGGTCTATAATTTCACACATTTTAAAGTACTATTTGTCTTCTAAATGTTCTCCAGGAGAATATTTAATAGCCAAGTATTACTTACCAAACCCTTTTTAACCTCTCAGAGTCTTAGTTTCCAAATCTGTAGAAATCCGGAAATTGGTCTGTGTAACTTAGAGGGCCTATTCAGATCTCAACTGTATTTATCTGTGTGCAACTTGGTCACACCTGCTTCTTTGCATGTAGCAGGCGTGGGGGTTTGGATATGTCACGCCCATCCTCTTCTCTTCCCTGTCCAGGTGTGTGCACAGGCAGCTCCACTCGGCACATTGTGACCTTTGATGGTCAGAATTTCAAGCTGACTGGCAGCTGTTCTTATGTCCTATTTCAAAACAAGGAGCAGGACCTGGAGGTGATTCTCCATAAAGGTGCCTGCAGCCCTGGGGCGGGACAGAGCTGCATGAAATCCATTGAGCTGAAGCACAGCGGCCTCTCAATTGAGCTCCACAGTGACATGGAGGTGAGAACTGCTTTCTCTGGCTCCCATGGCAAGGCAGCAGCTGAATTGCAGGGAAGCTGCTGGGACCTGGTGCCCTTGTTAGGAACTCGGCCCCTGCCTAACGGGAGGAGCACTACCTTCTTATGAGGGGTTTATTGCTGTCTCCCTTGTCTTGGCACGATTTTATGCTGTACTGGGCCCAGATTTGGAAGAGAGAATCAATTTCAGATAGCGTGAACTTGTGAATTTAGTGCCAGTTTCTGGCACTGATAGGGAATTGGGATTGGCACCAGGAATGTTTAACCAGGAAGCATCATGAGCCTAGTGCCTGAGCCCTGTGAGCTTTCCAAAGGGAAAATATTTAGGGCCTTTGAATATATTTCAGGCACATACAAAATGTATAGCTCCAAAATTGGAAAAGGAAATTGCAAAACTGATATAAATAAATGTTTGATAAAACATTTACAAAAGGTTACATTATATCAACTTCTTGTTCACGTTGAAATCATGAATATTTCATTATGCAACAACTTGTGGGCTAGATTTTCTCACTTTGCAAGAGTTCCTGAATCTGAGCAATAATTGCTGAAAAATCATAGCTAGTCTTATATATATACTGAGTACCTCCTAGCCAAAAATTCTAAAATCAGAATGATAAAAAACCCTTCCAAAATTTTTACAGCAAAAATTATATATTAATCACAGGATGTGAGTACATTTTAATACTATGTTCTTTTGTTTGTTTTTTTTTGAGACAGAGCCTCATTATGTTGCCCTTGGTAGAGTGCCGTGGTATCATAGCTCATAGCAACCTCAAATGTTTAGGCTTAAGCGATTCTCTTGCCTCAGCCTCCCAAGTGCCTGGGACTATAGGCACCTGCCACAATGCCCTGCTGTTTTTTGCTTGTAGTTGTCATTGTTGTTTGGCAGGCGCCGGCCCGGTTCGAACCTTCCAGACTCGGTGTATGTGGCTGGCGCCCTAGCCGCTGAGCTACAGGCGCCGAGCCAATACTATGTTTGGCATGATAGATGGGGGGCAACCAATGTTAGACCTTCTAGTGACACGTTTACACACCGAAGAGACTTCAAGTAGTCCTATTAGGTTCTCCTGGAGACACTGTCCTGATGAGTTGGCAAAGAGCAACTTTCTCAGCCCATCTTGAGGGTTGCTCTGCCCTGCTGAGTCTCACAGACTCAAGGTTCCCTTTAGCCCTGGGCTTTCAGGTTCCAGGTGCATGGCTGCCTGTGCAGTATGATAACAGCTATTCTGGGATCAAGCTCTGTTCAGCCCCTTTATCTTAGCAGACCTGCTGGCAGCCTTCACGGTCTGAGGCCACACTGTAGTTATATGTGTGATGAGTATGCCTTGACTCTCAGTAACTTTGGTAAGAAGCCAAGGGTGAAGTTCTGGGATTCCTCATTGCTAGGACTACTGATGAGCTTTTTCTTTTGTGGGCAGGTGGCTGTGAATGGCAGACCGGTCTCTGTCCCTTACGTGGGTGGGAACATGGAAGTCAACATCTATGGAGCCGTCATGCACGAGGTCAGATTCAACCATCTCGGCCACATCCTCACATTCACTCCACGAAACAATGAGTTCCAACTGCAGCTCAGCCCCAAGACCTTTGCTTCAAAGACGTATGGTCTCTGTGGTGAGAACATTTTCTCGGGTCCTCTTCTGCTTCCCCTAACATTTATAACCTTGCTTGCTGTACTCTGAGGGCTCTGGGATGCTCATTATTTCTGGGTCGGTTATCAAGGACCTGGTAGCAAGCGTTAGACCCTAGTGGGGATGGATAATGGCCAGCCTCCAGCATCAGTGACTTGGGATCCAGGGCTGCGAACGTTGTCTTTTCTTGTTTCTCTAGGGATCTGTGATGAGAATGGGGCCAATGACTTCGTGCTGAGGGATGGTACAGTCACCCCAGACTGGAAAGCGCTTGTCCAGGAGTGGACCGTGCAGCAGCTGGGGAGGACTTGCCAGCCCATTCCCGAGGAGCAGTGTCCTGTCCTTGACGGCTCCCACTGCCAGGTCCTGCTCTCAATGGCATTTGCTGAGTGCCACAAGGTCCTGGCTCCAGCCACATTCTATGCCATCTGCCAGCAGGACAGTTGCCACCGGGAGCAAGTATGTGAGGTGATCTCCTCTTACGCGCACCTCTGTCGGACCAGTGGGGTCTGTGTTGACTGGAGGACAACTGATTTCTGTGGTGAGTCTCCCTGTGGACCTATGAAAACTCTGGAGAACAAGTAACTGTGGGGCTGCTCAACCTCTCTTTATCTGGTGAATAAAGATGAAAATCCCTGTATTTCCTACGAGTGTTACCTAGGATTCCAGGTACCTTAGGACCCACTAAGATTCTTTCCATTAATATTTCTGTAGCTCAAATATGTATTAGACACATTCAGACATCAGCAAAGGACTGTCTGACCAGTCATGTTGAATTTTAAACTGTACCACGTTTTAGCAAATGCTCATAGTATAGACCTTGCCCGAGCAAGATTCTGAAGGGTTAGTAGAATCTTGCCAGCTGATTACCAAGAAGCTTCTTAATGTGGCTCAGTCGATAGGGTGCTGGCCCAATATACCAAGGGTGGCAGGTTCAAACTCGGCCCCGGCCAAACTGCAACATGAAGCTTCTTAATTTCAAATACCACAGAATATCTTCCCCCTAAGGTCAGCTTTCAGATCTGGACTTGGCATTTATTGATCATTTAAAATGTAGGGGATACCAAAATCAATCAGATATGGATCCTGCCCTCCAGAGATGCTGGAGTGGGAAGAACAATGAACTTGAAATCCTCAATTATCACAAGTAACTCTTGACTATTTTTTGAGAGAAATCACATTGTACAAGCATGTTGGAGTCTCAGGCTTTATCCCCAGAGCCTGTCAGCAGTTCTGACCAGGGCCCAGAGGACCTGGGCATCTTAGGTCCAGCTCAGCTGGTCATCATCTGTGTTCTTACTTTTTCTGGACTTCAGCTTCCACATCTCAGAGACAGTTGGACTAGACAAACCTAGGGTCCCCTGAGCTCTGACTTGCTGAGTCCGTGTGGACTGAACTTCCTCTTCTCAACCTGCCTGCAGATCAAAGGGCAATGCTAACGTCTAAGTCACCAGAATCTCCTCTACTTACTGATTTCTCTGTGTATTTCCTGGCTACTTAACAGAGAATAACCTTTGGTGCTCTAAATCCTTGGAAACCTCCACCATCTGCCTTGGCACCATGAGAACCTGAGAAAGTTGTTGAGCAGGTTGGGAGGCGTGAATCACCCATTAGCTTCTCTCCTAAGGGAGCTCTTCACAGCAGTGGACTCCTTATTTAATTTTAAGAAGATTTTAAAGCACTGAATACATCTGTTTTCAAAAAGAAGACCATAAAACCTACCAAGAACATTCAGCATCACATAATTAGAACTAGATTTGACCACAAGTTCAGAGAAGTAAAATTCAATGTCATACTGCTGACCAAAGGCAGGTGGCTCAGCTGGTTCTGGACTTCAAACTGGGTTCTGGCTTTTTGCTCGGCCTCCACTCAAGTGTGGTCTCTTTCTATGTGGTTCAAGATGGGGCTCTGGTTATCACATTCATGTTCCATGCAGTAGGATGGGAGAAGGAGGGAAAAGGGACAAAGGGCATGCACAGCTGTCTTTGAAGATTCTGGAAGCTGCCATTGGATAATACAGTTTCTCTTCCAGCTCACTGGTCAGCACTCAGTCACGGGACTGCTCTCAGTTGCAAGTGGGTTTGGGAAATGCAGTCCTTAGTCTAGAGTCTAGACTGTAGATGGTCACGTGGCCAGATAAAGGTTCTATTTCTATGGAAGATGGGGAGACTGGAAATGGGTGTAAGCTAGGCATCTCTGCCCCTGCAGTTTGACAGATGTTTGAGCACATTGAATCAGCTGTACCTCTGTTTTCCTCTGACCTGTGTGGGCCTTCGGGAGTGACCTTCTCCTGTGTCTGCAGCTATGTCCTGCCCACCATCCCTGGTGTACAACCACTGTGAGCGCAGCTGTCCCCGGCACTGTGATGGCAACACGAGCTCCTGTGGGGACCATCCCTCGGAAGGCTGCTTCTGCCCCCCGGGCCAGGTGGTGCTGGAAGGCAGCTGTGTCCCCGAGGAGGCCTGCACGCAGTGTGTTGGGGAGGATGGAGTACGGCACCAGGTAGGAGCCTGGCTTCTTAGCCTGGGCTGCTTCTCTTTGGGGTCAGTAGGGAGCAGTGTTCACTAGTGATTGTCCCCTTCCAACTGTGGCTCACAAGGCGGGAATCACTGAGGAACAGGGAGGCAGTGTTGCATAACGACTTTGAATTCAGATAGGTCTGGGTTCAGAGCCCGTCTGTCATGTCTTGTCTATGGGATCAAACATTACTGTGTTGTTACCACATTATTATTATCACTACTACTATTGTTTTTATTATTATATTCCTGTAAGTAGAATTATATAGGACCCCGGGAAGGAAAGGGAGGAATATTTTATAGGGCGATGTCTGCTTCATTAAGATGCATTCATTGTGTACCTCCGTTGTGCCAAGCACTGTGTATTCATTATCTCAATGTTTTTCAAAGGAGTGTTTTGCAGGGTGTTAACAGTTTCTTGTGGTCAGGTGAGTTTAAAGAACACTATTATTAATTTAAAAAACTTTGTGTAAAGGTGTCTCACTATGTTCCCCAGGCTGGTCTTGAACTCCAGGACTCAAGGAATCCTCCCACCTTGGGATTTCAGGTGTGAGCCACTATGCCTAGCCTAAAGAAATCTAGCTGAACATAGTTCAACAGGCTTCCTTTTTGCAAGACTCTCTAGAGCTTTTATATTTATTTATTTATTTTTTGAGACAGAGTCTCACTATGTCACCCTCGGTAAAGTGCTATGGCATCACAGCTCACAGCAACCTCAAACTCCTGGGCTTAAGCGATTCTCTTGCTTCAGCCTCCCAAGTAGCTGGGACTACAGGTGATGGCCACAATGCTGGCTATTTTTTCTGTTATAGTTTTCATTGTTTGGCAAGCCCGGATCGGGTTTGAACCCGCCAACCCTGGTGTCTGTGGCCAGCACCCTAGCGGCTGATCTACAGGTGCCAAGCCTAGAGCTTTTCATGTATTGTTCTACACTGCAATTATTTAAGAGGGTTTTGCTTCTCAAACTAATTTGACCATAGAACTTGTGCGTAACATCTCTTTAGACTAGGGCTCCCCAGAATACACTAGGATATCCTGTGTTACCCCTGAATACTTACAAAAACTGTATAAAAAACTGAGACTTAAGGAAATTAGTGACTTGCCCATGGACACAGTTTGTAAGTGATGGAATTGGGAGATGGACTCTGAAGACATTGCTCTTCCACTGTATGAAATTGCCCTTTTGCTACATCTTTTTCTGGACTGATTTGCTTGCATGGTAATCATGGAGACATCAATTCTTTTAACTCTTTAGAAGTTGATGAATGCATTTTGAAAGGGTGTTTACCATCTTGACCTAAAATTGCAGTCATCCCTTCAAAGTAGACACAAGGTGTATTTGTAGGGTCTGTGGTCTGTGCACATGTGAATGTGTGCAACGTTTCCATCCTTCATCCATGGCAGTGATACTACAGAGAATGGTAGAGATAGGAGCATATTTGACCTCTAGCAAAGGAGAATGTGTTCTATGATCATTGAAAACACAACATCTCCATCATTGCCCAAGAGGCCCCTTATCACTAAATGCACCAGGTTGGGTGACTTACCACTGTACTTAATCACAACTAGGAGAACTCATGGTAGAGCTAGTTGGCCAGGCTGGAGAATAATGAAAACAATATTACTGAAACTACACTATTCTGTCTCTGGTTTTGTAAGCTGGAGGGAAATGGACCATTTTTATTTGATCCCTGCCAAAGCTCTGTAGGGTCTTATCACACGTCCTATTGAATGGTTGGAAATCCTGAGACTCAGCTGGCAGGAGGCAATGAAGCTGGGATTCCTGTTTACTCCTCACCCCACAGTGTCCCTGCCCTGCCATTGAGCTAACTGTGGGCATCTATCAAGGATATTGCTTGGATGGGTCTCATCTGCTTTAGTTTAGTTCTTGGCCTTTATCCCAGTGGGCCCCATTTGTTTTTATTGCAATGAGCTAGGAGGGAAGCCCAGACCTACTTATACCACCACATTTCAACTGGCCAAGTTAAGTAACTGCCTGTTCTGCGATATTCCCTAAGTGGGTCGACAGAACCTTACAGTCCTCTCCCCAATGTGTCTGGCTCCTGGACTCCGGCAGGGCTGGGATGATGTGTGTCTTTCACACATGGGGCCAGCACCCAGTGGTAACTGCAGACTGGGAGTCATAAAGTGCTTGCTCACCAAGGGAGGCAGAAATGGCCTCCACCCTGTCCCAGCTTCTGTGGTGAGAAGTAAGCTCAGGTTTACTGTGGTTCTGGCTCCATGAGTGTCAGGCACCCTCAAAGCTCTGAGAGCAGAGAGCTTGTGGGTTTCATCTTAGTGTCTCCGGCCCTGCTTTCCTCCGGGGCACCACTTCCCACTTGCGCCTTTCCACGGCTCCTTTCACTTTCAGTCCCACACTCAGAACATGCATTTGAGTTGTGTAAAGCCTCCTTCTGAATAGTGAAATACTTTTTTTTTGAGACAGAGCCTCAAGCTGTCACCCTGGGTAGAGTGCCGTGGCATCACAGCTCACAGCAACCTCTAATTCCTGGACTCAAGCGAGTCTCCTGCCTCCACCTCCCGAGTAGCTGGGACTACAGGCGCCCGCCACAACGCCCGGCCATTTTTTGGTTGCAGCCGTCATTGTTTGGCAGGCTGGGCTGGATTAGAACCCACCAGCTCAGGTGTACGTGGCTGACGCCTTAGCCCGTTGAGCCACAGGCACTGAGCCAGTGAAATACTTGACACAGAAAAGGTTTCACAAATGTATTTTTAAAAATCAAGTCACATAAAATTAGTTAATGAAAAACTAATTTTGGGAACATAGCCAGTTTCAGTTATTTCAGAATATATAGATTAAGTGAATGAAAACAAATATCCAGCCACCTGCTTTTTCACCATTTACCTTTGAAACTGAGAAAGAATAAAGATCCAATATGAAGAAAATTTCCATTAAATGAATTTTTTAACTGAAAAATAAAGCTCAGAAGACCTTTCTTCGGGAAATAAACCAAGGCATAAAACTATTGTAGTAATTTCAGAAGGACAAAATATTTGCTAGTTTCCATAGCTCTTGCTTATTTTATGAGATGGGCTCTGAAGATGTCAGCCTTTGCATTAGTAGCAGGCCCAGAAGGAACTCAGAGCCATGAACACAGGCTGTCCCTTGCTCTGTGCTGCTGCTGCTACCGACAAACACAAGCCCAGCAAGCACTGCGCCCATCACTCCGAAGCCCGCAGCCTCCTCTCCCCTCCCTCAGCCTCTGCGATTCCACAGCCAGACTCAGTGTCCCTGTTCATTTGAATCTGCCATCAAATCCTCTGGCTGGTGGTGGGTGGGGCGTGATGACTTCCTTGGGTCCCTTCTCTGACCTTGGACTTTGAAGACTTCAGTTTCCCCCCGCTATATTCTCTGTAGGCTGTTCTTCTGTCACCTTTTAAAAATCTTTAACTCCTGCTTGTTCTCATACCTGTTCTGTCCCAGTGATAATCCTTCTCTGGCCCTAGAACCTGCCTGTGGTTGGCCTGGGCCTGTGCGGGAGTGCCACCTGCTGGCTGCTTTGCTACATAGCCTGGCCAGGCCTACGCTAGAAAGCTCAGCTTTCGCTTATTCAGGGGCAGTTGATTCTGTCCCCTGCCTTGGGGAGGCCTCATTTAAGCTTTCTGGGAAAATGCAAATCCCTAGAGAAGGAGGTTGAACGCCTACTTTTGGTCATCTCTTGTGGTGTTGCCCACTCTCAGGGTAGTTGGGAGGGTATGAGTTATTCTTTTTTTGGAACAGAATCTAGAGTGCAGTGGTGTAATCATAGCTCACAGCAACCTCAAACTCCTGGGCTCAGGTGATCCTCCTGACTCAGACTCCTGAGTAGCTGCAACTATAGGCTGGTGCCACCACACCTGGCTAATTTTTCTCTTTTGTAGAGACGAGGGTCTCACTCTTGCTCAGGCTGGTCTCGAACTTGAGCTCAAGGAGATCCTCCTACCTCGGCCTCCTGGAGTGCTAGGATTCCAGGAGAGAGCCAATGTGCTGGGCCTGATTTATTCTTGAGTTTAGATATCTGAGGTCCACATTTAGAAAGAACAGAGATGGCTCGGCACCTGTGGCTCAACGGGCTAAGGCGTCAGCCAATTACACCTGAGCTTGCGGGTTTGAATCCAGCCCGGGCCCGCCAAACAACAATGACGGCTGCAACCAAAAAATGGCCGGGCGTTGTGGCGGGTGCCTGTAGTCCCAGCTACTTGGGAGGCGGAGGCAGGAGACTCGCTTGAGCCCAGGAATTGGAG
>CAUYRH010074409.1:0-31403 GCA_963574655.1 Perodicticus potto
TCTCCTTCACTTTACACTTAGGACTAAATGTGGAACCCCCATTTCCTATGCCTAGGTCAATTTCTTGTGAATTTCCTAGGTCTCAATTCCATGAATGGACTGTATCCATTCATTGATACACTCATTCACCTTGCCCCCGGCTGAAGGGACTGTATTCATTCATTTCCTGGCCGAGGAACCCACACACCTATATATACCCTGAGACTAAAGGCCTAAAGGAGGAGATGGGGAAAGACTGGGAGAGAAACGGAGAGAGCTTCTCTCTCCCCACTTGAATTCTCTCCCTCTACCAGGAGCTTTTGTGTTTTCTGTATTCTTTTCTGTAAATAAATTCTGTCTTACCACTGGGGGTTGGGGGTCGGGGGAAATAATGTAATGAAGAATAATAAAATACATGTATCAAAAAATAAATAAATAAAAATAAACACACTGTCCCCATGCCTGTATCATAAATAAATAAATAAATAAATAAATAAATTGTGGTACAGGTATACCATGGAATATTACGCAGCCTTAAAGAAAGATGGAGACTTTACCTCTTTCATGTTTACATGGATGGAGCTGGAATATATTTTTCTTAGCAAAGTATCTGAAGAATGAAAGAAAAAGTACCCAATGTACTCAGCCCTACTATGAAGCTAATTTGTAGCTTTCGTATAAAGGGTATAACCCAACTATAGCACAAGAATATGGGTAAAGGGGCAAGGGTATGAAGGGAGAGGGGTGAGGTTAGAGTGGAGGGAGTGTAATTGGTGGGGCCACACCTACAGTGCATCTTAGAAGGGTACAGGCGAACCTTACTAAATGCAGAATACAAATGTCCTCATATAATAACTGAGAAAATGCCAGGAAGGCTATGTTAATCAGTTTGATGAAAATAGTTCAGATTGAATATGAAACCAGCACATTGTACTCCTTGATTGCACTATTGTACACATCTATGATTTAATAATAAAGACAATAAAAATAAATAAAAATGTTTTGAGTTTTGTTGTTGTTGTTGCTTTGTGAAGGTGGATTCGTGCCCGGTAAATGCTGTATAGATAATTCCATATTTTATGTATGCTCAATATAACATGTGTAATTTCATAGTGTCATTCTTGAAAAAGAGTTTTCCATCCTTCTATTTTATCAGTTATTGTGCTTTTTGTATACCCAAGATCAGAGCCATAGAAGAGGCCCAGATCACTCATACAGAGTTAAAATACGCAGTTTATATGAGACTGTGCAACAGAGCAGCAATTAACTTATGGCACATCCTGAAAAATCCATGTGAAAGGAAACCAAATTTCCAACAAATCAAAGAGCAACGCCCTCATTAAGCAAGTTCTGGAGTCTAGGAGAAATAACTTCCCATTACTGTAGTTCCCAGAACCCAAGAAGTACCAGAATAAATAAATAAATATTATATTATATTTATTCTGGTATAAATACATATTTATTTATTTATTTATAAGCAAATAAATAAATAAATATATATATTTATTCTGGTAATTCTTGGATACAAAGAAGCTCCCTTTAGTATTAACCAATTTAAGTCTGTTGAGCCCAACCTGAATTATGCAATGCATGTGACAAGTAGCACTGCTTTCCTAAAAAGCTTTTGTGAAGCTTTTGAAGGTAATTTTCAAAAGGAGCTCCTCATATTTGTCATATTGAAGTCATCACCATTGGCTCACAGAATGTCTTCTATTACAGCCACTACGTGCTTTACGAAGGTAGAGAAGGGTATAAGTAGAAATGAGAGAGAAACGGAGAGAGAGTGAGGGCAATACAGGAGAAGAAAGATGGAAGAAAGAGAGGAAAGACCACAAAAAACACGGTATGTTAAGAAGAGGTCTAGGCCCTGTGTCAGAGCCCGATGTTTGAAACCCAGCTCTGTCACTTCCTCTGTGAATTCAATCATGCTCCTCAGGACCTCCAGTTCCTCAGCTATAGAGCAGGGAGGGGATGCGATTTAAGATTCTAGAAACAGGCTAAACTCTCAATATCTAAAAGGAAAGCTCATAATTCAATCACTAAATACACTGTCAAGTAGCTTTTAATAAGCCACAAGTTTCGATGTGGTATCACACTAACAATGACTGCAAGATGCTACACTACATAGAAAATGCTTTGTCCTCTGGCTCGGGTTCCTCTTCCCCCTCAATGTGATGTTTCTCCACACCCACAGATACCTCACTCTTACCTGAGCCTCAGCCTCAGGCTTGGTGATACGTACCCCATGATGCACACAAGGGAGGCTCGTTCTGTCCATGTTCCCAAGACATTGCACCTGCACATGGGGTCACAAAGGCTGGAAGAGGCAAACAGCCACTCAGGTAGACCCAGAACTGGGAGCCTCCTAAAGGCCTCTGCTTACTGAAATCCACAAAACCCACCATCCGACAGTGTCCCCTTCTGCAGGGAGCGTGCTCAAGGCACTAGGAAAATGTCCCCAGGACCCTCCAGAACCAGGGAGGAGACATTTCTCACATTGAGAGATGCAGCCTTTTTCGGAGGATCCCATATGGGGATATGAGGATACAGGACCACAGCAAGCTGGCCTCCACTGCAATTCTGCCTTCCAAACCTGAACTCCACAGCAGGAATGTGGGAAAGCTCCCAGGAAGAAGAAAGCAAGCATCCTCCAGACCCCTGGGGGTGGTCGGCCAAGACCGTGGGTGCTCAGCAGCCGGCGAGAAGGGACCACTGAGGAGCATCTTCCTCTCCAAGCCTCCTAGGACCATCATTTTCCCACAAGAGAAGGATTGGTGGCACCTCTTGTGTCCTTCCTGCACCAGCATTCAGACCTTCCCCATCCATGGCACCTTGCCATTGTTAATCATTCAAATAGCCCCTGGCTGGGAGCCCAAGGCTGGCACACCTTCTGGATGCCCAGTGGTTTTTTTTCTTCCCCACTTATAAAGTCACCTCTGTCCACTATTCCTTAAGAACTCCCTACATACACTCCCAGATGGCATTCTGCTCTGCTGCCTCCCCCAGAAGTAATTATTTTTAGGTATTTACATTCCCATACATGGATTTATTCTTTTCCTTCATATGTAAGTATCCTTAAGACATATGGGATGCTGTTTAGCATATTTCTAAACTAAACAATTGGTGTCATACTGTGTGTGTTCTTTTGGAACTTGATTTTCTCACCAATACTACATAGATGAGATTCATCTGGGTTGGTACGTGCAGCTGTAGCTCATCTGTTTTCACAACTGTGTAGCATTTTGTTATTGTAACTCACATATTCATAAAACAAATACTCCATGTATAAAATAAGGAACAGTTCATCTTTAAATATAAAGGGGGTTAAAATTAGAATAAAGCAATAGTAATTGTCAATCTCTGCTCTTCTTCCCCCCCCCACTGCCTAAAACCAATTTGATATTTGTAATTAGTTTAAATCCTTAGTAAATTCAGTTATGTTCATTTCTAGAATGATAACTTGTAAATAATTTCATGTTTGGAATAATAGAAATGAGTTTTTGTAGTACAATACAGAAAAATCTAACTAATGGCCAAGCAATAACTTCCCAGTCATGAAGATTTAATGGCATCACTCACAAGTGGGGTTAAAAGAAAAAAAAAAAGTGGGGATAGGTATTATACAGCTATCTGAAGAATACACCAAGACTCAGATATTCTACAAAAGGAACTCTTCATATGAATGGAGCAAATCCATCTGTCGATGAATAAAATAACCCAGTCTGGCACCTTATGTTCATCCTTCCATCTTCAAACGGAAAAGAACAAGTCAACTCTATGTAAATTCCTGGTGCCAGGGAGAAGGAGGCTGGCAAATGAAGAAGTCAAGGCTCAGAGAGAAATGGGAAAACGGGAGCCATGGAAGAAGCCAACACTTTGGAGAAATAGTTGGTCCATCTGTTTTTAAGAGACGCTTCAAGAAGGAACCAGCTGTCTGATATTAAGAGAAAGTAGGATAATAACATGCATTTAAAATAAAATCATATTAGAAAGTAGCCAGGCCGATTCAGCTTTGGTTATTTCCAAATCATGCCCAGTGTCTTCATCCTGCTTCATAAGTCTTTGGAATTGAGCACTAAGTATTTTAAATGATTTTGTAAAACTTAGATGAGGGGGAGAAATTAACAAAAATCTTAAGAAGAAATACATATTATCTGTATTCCATAAAGATACACATCTGGAAACACATGTGCAAACTGGACTGCCTCAGCGATGGTACCTAGAGCTTGGCGTGAAGAAGGGCAAAAGAAGGAAAGAGGGATGCATTTAGGTTGTCTTAATGTTTGTCTTTCTTATTCAAAACTAAGCCATACCTTTCCTTCATGGGAATTCTTCCCTTTAGAATTTCTTTAAAGTTCCTTTAGAACTTTAAATCCACATAAACTACTCCAGAGTTTTGAAGACACACCACGAGAAAACTATAAAGAAGACAATATTACTTAATGAGAAAAATCACCATGAGGTTATTACTCATTGCTACAAGGGATGTTTTGGTTTGCACACGTCCCACAAAGCTCATGTGATAAAAACTTGACCCTCAATAAAGTGGTAGTGGAGGTGTTTGGGTCACAGGGACATGGCATCATGAATGGATCAATGCCATTATCCATGGAGAGGGTTCATTATCAAAGGCCCAGTGCATCCCCCTCTTGCTCTCTCCTGCTCTCTCTCTGCCTTTCTGCCCTCCAACACGGGATAACACAGGAAGAAGGACCTCATCAGATGCCAGCCCCTTGACCCTGTACTTTCTAGCCTCTACAACTGTGAGGAAATACATTTCTGTTCTTTTTTTTTTTTTAACAAGTGAACAGTTTATTAAGAATTAAGCAAAGGTATGATGTGATACAGTACAAGCAAGACACTCAAGATAGGTATAACAGTACTACTCACACAAAAACTTAAATTTCACCTCAAAAAAAATCACAAGACAAAAGAGAAATACATTTCTGTTCTTTCTAAGTCGCCCAGTCTGTGGTGTTCTGTTACAGGACCACAAAGCAAAGACAGGGAATATAAGCATAACTTGCCTTTGCCGTCTTAACTCCTGATTTTAGCTCTAGCTCCCTGTACTTCTTTCTCTTGCCATCTCCTCTTTCTCCACCACCTCCTCTTTTTCCACTGTCTCACAGATACAATAAGTGAGAAAGTTCCTGATAGAGTCATTCATAAAATATATATCCCTGTGATGGACCCGCAGAGTTACTTGTTCAGGAGAGATTCAGAAAATGGTAAAACAGACCACAGAAATAATCCCAGGCTACCCACGTGCAGGAGTATGAGCAAGCACTGTGCAAGAGGGAATTCTCAAACGAATGCTGTGGTCTTCAGCCGAGGCCTTCATGTCCCTGCTGAGTTGCTTTGGACAGGCTAAATCAGGTTTAAATATCTGGCCCCATGTTTTCAGACAGACAAAAATGATCACAAAGTATTGTGGGGATTCACAGACTCCCTCCTCCCTCCCAGACTCCTTCCCTCACTCAGATCTCCATAGCTCAAAAGTGCTAAAAATATAAACTGTGATTCAGCTTTTAAAACTTCTGTGGTCCTCTCATAATAACAGAAGTTCGGACACTAGAAGCAAGACAGAAAATCCAATTAATCATTCCCCCATGGGCAAATAACCTTATCAGATATTTTCATTCAGCCCTAGCAGAAGTTTTGCATGAGAGATCCCACCTGTCAGTTTTTCATGTTTCAGGACAAAATCTCTGAGGCAGCATTTTTATTTTAACTCAGAGATAAGTTTTATTAACAATGCCTGTTACATCCAGCTGGTGTCAAACTGTTGGTTTGCTAAGCAGGCTTCCACGGAGGAGGCTGTAATTCCCTCTGTTTCATGTAGATGTGTATGGTAAACTATTATTAACATCTTTAAAAGGGAACCTATGGCCACCTGGTCAGGGGGCCACAGAAGGACAAAACACCCAGGAAGAGAGACAGGAGAGGGGGGGACAGAGGAGCCCCCCAAACCAATTCATATATTCCTGTATTGAACACACTTTTTCCCCTCCTCCCAGCCTGATTCCCTCTATAGAACTGGATCACACAAAGACATGCCCCAGAATTATATTCTGATTCCTCCTGTTTCCAAATGTGTTATATCATATAACAGATGACATTGAATGCTAACAATGTGTCAGGGGCAAAATGTCCAGAGGAGAACTCAGATTCTCTCATACTTGGAGGGTATTTCCACAGATCAGACATCAGATCCAGGGAACTGCATCACCAACCCCATGGCATGGCTGAGATACCATGTGTGGAATACAGTTTTCTCTCCCCAGAGGATATTTCTCATCTATTAACATTTGGATCTTAAATCCTTAACCCTAGAAAAGGGGCCCTCAGACTTTTCCATGTTAGGCCACCAGGCATTGTCATCCCTTTGCCTGGCCCTCCTGTGCTGGCATTTGAAGGTTCCTCCGCAGAGAGAAGCCCCTCTTCCCTCTGGAGTACTCTTAGGTGAGGCTGGCAGAATTTGGGGATTCACAACCATGTGCTCCAACCTGAACCTGTCACATTTCTCCTGCACCTGCTTCTTTTCCTCTCTCCTTCTCCTAAATCAATGGCACCATCACCACGTAGTCAGAGAAGCTAGAGAGTGGGTGTCTTGCAGGCATCCTCATCCCTACCAGGAGCGTCTCTTCTGGGGCCTCTGGTTCCTCACCTGCCTCTAACCCTCTCCCAGCTGCCAGCATGCTCTATGCAAGTCTAATGATATGACCGCCATTCTGCCAAAACCCACCATGGCTCCTCAAAACCTCCACAGTAAGTACTAGTTCCTTGGCTTGGCACACAGACTCCTCATTCTGGACCTGGCAGCTACAGGCGTTCTCTCTGAGCTGCCCCACCTGGGCACCCACTCACACCACCTTGTCACCAGGCCTTTTCCACGGCCTGCTCTGTTCTCTGTGCCAGGCCGGTCCTCCTTGACATCACTACCACTTACCTTCAGGCATGTAAGTTCCCAAGGGTGGAGGGGTCTTTGTCTATTTCCTATATCCACAACAGTTCGAATAGGTACATCTTGACAGAAATTTATTAATATTGCAGAGAGAATGAGGAATGAATGAATGCTTTATTCAAGACTCAGATTAAACATTCTCTCTTGGGAACATTTTTTATTCCTTTTTTAATCTCAACAACCAAATTTGTTACCCTTCATCTGCACATCTTCTGTCCACATCGCGCTTCAGGTACCAGCCTCACAGCATCTGTCATTCTGCGCTCTGATTGCTTGGTCTCCCCTGTGTCTAAGGCACTCACCTACAGGCCTCTGGGGACCAAGAGCTGTTGTGTGTTTGAGCCTGTGTTCTCTCTCTCTCTCCCTCTCCACCCACATTCTATTTTTTTCCTGCATGCCTGATATCAGCAAAGAGGTACCCAGCCCCCATCTCTCAAGTGTTACAGACACCCCTGTAGGCCCACCACTAGGCACAGCTATAAACATATACTAGGCTGTCCACACATTTTAGCCATTCCACATACACACTTAGATAAGGAAACTTTTGCCCTGGCTAATTCATGGGCCTAACCTTCTCAAAGGCAAGTCCAAATGCACATCATCCACTCAGCTCCTCGGTGCAAACCTGATGACAGTGAATGAACCTTCTTCACTTAACCTTCCAGAAACTTAACCTCATTGTGTAGAAAGAAAATAGGTGAAAATTACAGCCTATATTTACACTGAGGTGCAAGGCAACACAATAAGCATTAGCCTTCCTATATAATAAGCTTTGTTGATTCAAACAACACCTGAAGAATTTACATAAGTGAGACAGACTAAAGGGTGTGGTGAGAGATAAACTGCTTTGAGATGTAGGACATAAAAATCAATCACATTTTCTCTGAACACGATTCTCTCTCTTTTTCATGGCTAAATGAGTGAGACAGAATCGGGCGATTCTAGGGGTCACCTCACGTGAGAGGGCAGGAGACATCGCTGTGGGTGGATTAGAGATCCCTCTTTTCCTGACTATTCTTATGGCTGTGGGAAGCATTTGGATATTGCCTCCTGCCCAGCAGTAGAGACATGGACAACAATCCCTGCAAATAAACTAGCCAGAGGTGGGGAGAATAGTGCACCACCTGAAAGGTAACTTAAATAGTGCACTCACCTAACAGATAACTTAAAAAATTCCCCTCTTTGCTCTGTCCAGCTAACATGGTCTTGCAATGTCTGAAAGAAGAGCAAAATCCCCCCCATGGGCCCACAGCAGGCAGGAGTAGAGATGGGCCAGCAAGCCTGGCCTCAGACCCCGAGTCTCCGCTGACCAAGGCTCTGAACTTGAATGAGTTCCTTTACACGCTTGAGTCTCAGATGCTCATCACTAAATCAAGGTGGAAAATAATACCTATATAGGGTTGTCATTAGGGTTAAATGAAAATTTTTAAGGTACAGGTTAAAGAACTCAACACAAAGCAAAGGAGGGTGGTTATTATCATCATGTTATTGCTTCAAAACTTTTGGCTTTTTGGAAGCTTTGTGAGGTGAGAAAATTTTCACTGGTGCTGGATATTTGGGGTGTGGTTGTCAGAACGAGACACAAAATAGGTGCCACTGAGAGTTCTCTGCCCCTGCGCCTGTGGAAGGACAGGTAAGTGTTGGCCTGGAAGTAGGATCCTGACTGGGAGGCTGTGTGGGTTGAACTGTGTCCCCTAGTAAGGGTATATTAAAGCCTTTAACCCTCAGAACGGGACCTCAGAATGGTACTTTATTTGGGGACAGGGCCTTTACAAAGGTAACAGAAGTTCAAATGAGGTCATTAGGGTGAACCCTAACTCAATATGACTAGTGTTCTAACTAAAAGGGGAAATTTGACACAAATACGGACACACACAGAGGGAAGGCACTGAAAAGAGACACAGGGAGAAGACAGCCCCCTACAAGCCAGGGATAGAGGCCTGAACAGATTATCCCCACACCCCAGCCCTCCAGTCCTGCCAACACCTTAGTCTTAGACTTCTGGTCCCTAAGATGGTGAGACCGTTTCTGGTGGTCAAGCCACCTAGTGTGTGGTATTCTGTTACGGTAGCCCAAGCAGAGGGTTCTCACTGCCAGAAATTCCATTCTGAAACACTGTCCTATAGTAATACAAACACCTCTCCCGTTTCCCTGTCTACAACATAGGGTTACCTACTCTACCAAATACACACATGCCTAATGAGGTTTAACTTGAAAGGAAATGGAGAGAAAAATTGTTTTAAAGTATATTCAAAATTTAATTTGAAAAACTGCTCTCCAATACTACTATGAAATCAATATATAACCAACTACACACTCATACAAATGGCAAAACATAACTATCGTCCAGAAAGTAGAAGGGAAGAGGAGAGAGAGGGGAGTGGAGGGGGGTTATGGGAGGAGGAAGGGCATTTGGGGGGACCTCACCTAAAGTGCATGATGCAATCGTACATTTCAAAACTATTAAGAAATGAGTACAATTGTGATGGATGTGTTACTTAGTTCAATCCAAGCATTTCACATTGTATATCGAAGCAGTACTCCAAACCCCAAAAATGCATCAATGTACAAAGTTACGATTTAATAAAAAACAATTTTAAAAAACTGCTCTCAAACTAAGAAAAAATAGTCTTGGACTTTCTTCTCTTCTCACTGCTCTCAGCATGGAAGACCTTTATTCACGGTCTTAGTACAATTTCCATTGCTTATAACAGAATACCTGAAACTTGGTAAAAGGATGCAGAGAAATCCAAGGTCGAGGGGCCATATGTGGTGAGGCCCTTTTCACTGGTGGGGACTCTGCACAGTCCCCAGATGGCACAGGGTCTACATGGAGAGAGGGCCAAGCATGCTAACATTCTAGCTCAGGTGTCCCTTCTTTCTCTTATGAAGCCACCAGTCCCACTCCCATGACAACCCATTAGTCCTCTGATCCATGAATGAGCTAATCCAATCATCTCTTAAAGGCCCCACATCTCAACAATGCCATGTTGGGGATTAAATTTCAACATGAGCTTTGAAAGAGACAGTGTTCATCTACGCTGCTGTGATGACTCCCAAACTCACATGTCCACCTAGACGTCACCTGAGTCCAGGCCTCTATGTCTAATTGTTTCCTTTATTCCCACTTGGATGTCTCTAATGCATATCAACTCAAATCCATGTGTCCAAAACTAGAATTACAATCCATACTTCCCAACCCCAGTCCAAATGCAGAGTTCAGAAAAATGCCATCATCCAACCAGTCACACAAGGCAACAACATACCTTCTTGTCACCCATCCCCTCTCCCTCCCCATACCTTTAAAAAGTACATCTCCTGGGGCCATCAGCTGTTTCTTACATAGTCTTTTCTGGGTCCATGTACTTCTTTCCACCCTAGATTAATCTGTCCAGCTCTTGCCTGACCCTCCATAACAGTCCCCCACCCACGGTAGGTCTTTCTAGGCACTCCTGCCTCTGTAGTCCATTCTCTTTACAGGACACCACATGGTCTTTGAAAAACACAGATCTGATCATCTCACTGGCTCCAGGAAACCTTCCAAGAAAACTCCCACACATGGTTGGTGGGAGTGGAAATCAGAATAGCCACTTGGGAAAACTGTTTGGCAGGATCCACTACCACAGAACATATGTATACCTTATGTCCCCAAAATTCCACTCTTAGAAACACACCCAACAGAAAGGTGAAATAGAATCATAGAAGGGGCATCCCTAATCTGAAAATTCAAAATCTGAAATGCTCCAAAATTTTAAACTTTTTGAATGCCAAAATGACACTCAAAGGAAATGTTCACTGGAGCATTTTAGTTTCATATTTTTGGATTAGGGAGGCTGCACTGGTGAGCAGAAAGAAAATATTCCAAAATTTAAAGAATAAATAAAACCACACAAAATTTGAAACAAGCATTTCAGATAAGGGATACTCAATCTGTAGTACTATTCTAAATAGCCAGACACTGCCCAAATGCCCATCAACAGCAGAACTGATAAATAATGTTCTGTCTACATAGTAAATTCGAGCTGAAAGCTGCAACATGGATGAATCTCATGGTGTTGAGTGAAAGAAGCCAGAATATAGTATGACTGCTTTCATATAAAGTCCAAAAATGATGTTACAAGACAGGACAGGGGTTACCTTTGGCATGTGCCAAGGACTGGGAAAGGCTCAGGGTGGGCCTCTGGGGAGTTATTGATTTTCTGTTCATTTATCTATCTGGGGACTGGTTACAGGATGTGCTCACCATGAAACTCATCAAGCTGACTCACATGGACACTTTTTTATTTACGCTTTAAACTTCAGTAAAAAATAAAGTATAAAGAATGACAACAACATCAACAACTTCACAATGCTTTTTATGTAAAGATGAAAAGGTCCTTAACTTGCTTCAAGAAGCTACTTGGTCCAGTTCCTGCCTGTGCCTTGAACCCGTGGCTGCCTCTCCCTACACTCCCCATCCCTGCACCCCACCCATACCAACCCCATCCTTTGGAGCCACAGCCCCCTGTGGCCTTGGAGTCTTTGCACATGCTGTTTGCGCGGCTGATCTGGGTGTTCTGGTCTCTCCCTTAGATTGTTATTCCAGCCAGTCCCTCAGATCTCACCTTGTCATTCCCTCCTAGGGGAACCTCCCTGTGCCCTGCCCCCAAACTTATCAGGTGCCACATTTCACACTCTTGTATTTTCCTTTATGTTACTTGTCACAACTCATAGTTACCTGTCTGTGTCTTTGATTTGCACCTGCCTCTCCTACCAGACTTACGGCCATGTGATCAGGTTGTTTATTTGTCTTGTTCACATACTATCTGCAGCACCCACACCAGCACTTGCCTGTTAGTATATGCTCAATAAATATTGATAGAATGAAAGAATGAACTGTTATAAAACAATAATGCTGTTTCTTTCCATTAGAGATTTCAAAAGACAACTCTCCAAAATTATGAAGTTTCCTTCTTAATATCCCATTCCCTTCTGCTGCAATTTGGGTTCATTTATCTCCCCCTTGCCCTTGGTGAATATGAATTGAGATACTAACTACCCCACTTCCATTTACCTTGCACTCTTTTTATATCTTTGAATGAAGCTATTAAGTCACTTCTGATTTTCATCTGTTCAGTCTACATACACTGATTCCAAGCAGATCAGTCATTCATTCCTATTTTCCAACTGCATTTTCTGTTTAAATATAAACTCAGCCATGTGAAGTTACATGGAGAAAAAAAAATACTGATCTGAACAAACGTTTCAGTGGTGAGCTAAGAATGAATGGACAGCTGCATCGCACCACCCCATAGACTTAGAGCATACCTAAATCAATATTAATACCAAATTATCAATTTAACATCAATTGAAAAAGGGACAGAAATTCACAGTACTTAAATAATAAGCTGAAAGTTATTCAGCTAGTAAAAACCAGAAACAGGACTTGAATATAAGCAACCTAGCATGAGCATCTTAACATTTATTTGTTCAGAGGGATTACATAGATACTTATTATTTTCCATCAATAAGGGAGTTATCAAAATACAAAATTCTGGGTGCCAATATCTTGACTTTTCTTTAAAGAGTGAAGGATATAAGCTATAGTCCCTCTATATATTAATTTATGATGATTCACTAGTAAGACATAATCTTATAAAGCTTGTCAATGACCTTGGTCAGGAATGTTGTAAATGACAAAGACACCTGGTGACTTCTAGTGACTTCTGTTCAAGGTTGGTCTCTGTGATCAGACTCATTTGAACCATCCCCCTAGAATGGTGGGTATTAGGCCTCTAGATGAGAAAATAGTTCTTAATTTAAACCAAACATTCCCCTTCTCATCTTTACTTCACCACATGTAGGGAAATTTCCTGGTGACTGAGGACTTGACCATCTAATCATGTAACCCCAGTTCACTCTTCCTCCAGAGTGGCCCTTTAGCTGGGTATAATATCAGCATCTGTTCATTGGCTCCCACTGGAGCTGCTTCCATTCAGATAGAACTATCCCTCCTAAGCCATGACCGCCTTTTACACACCTGGAGCACCCTTCTAAGCCATACATCTTCATTAACAACAGGGTGGAGGGGGACAGAGAGAGGTGGGAGGGGGAAAAGGAAGTTCACACACCTGTCATTGATGTAGCCCCAGAAAAGAGTGAGTTATCCAGGAAGTCTCTGGCCAGCCCATGCATTTAAATATCACTGTTTAAGATTAACATGCCCTCTTTTAGTGGTAGAAATTGTCTTTTAGGGATTCTAACTTGATTTTCCACATAGAACACCTCTTATGCCTTTCTGTTCCAAGAGTCAGTCTCCCTGTAGCAGTTAGGACCCTGCTTTTCCACTTCCCTGGAAGTGGAAGGAATGATCTAACTATGAAGTTGAACTCCTTTTTCTTGATAGTCAGAAATTATAAATTTTCCTTGATGATATTCCTAACATGCCTTCTCACTGGCAAACCTGTCCCTATAACTTGTAAACTCTTTATAATTCTGATTCGTTTCCTTTTATGAGTGCTTCACCAGATTTTATGGGTAATCTGTTCACTCTAGTCTTCAATCTACTATTCGTTCCTTTGTGTAAGACCTAATGCAGTGGGATGCTGGGGAGGGACGTACAGTGGGGCACTGAGCAAGGGACATCACAGAAAGGTGCTGAAACACAAGTCTTTTGAGTGCAAACAGGCTGAATTCTGCTTTGCTTCTCATCTGCAGCCCTACTGTAAATCATTGACCTGCTCTTGGTTTCAAACTGGTGATCAGGAACCTCAGCTGATCCTCCTCTCTGCCACTTGCCAGGGAACTTGTGGGAAAGGACTCCCAGATTTTTGCAGTGACTTGCTATCAGATAATTGGTTCTTCTTCCCTAGGTCACCTTTTTAAAGGGTCATTTTACAGCAGAAGATTTTGTTGGAAATCTGGGCCCAAAGATGGCACTTGTGAGATTAGTTGTGGAGGTAGAGCCTCTCAGGGGGCAGCATGTGAGGGACGTTGGGCCCTCTTGCCATCTCCTCCCACAGCAATCTCTTTGGGTAACAAACTGAAGCTTAGGAAGGGAAGTCTGGAATACATCTTTATATGTGGTAGTGGGGGCCACATGCAACAGAAGATTGTATTAGAAGGCAAAAGAAAAAATTAACACTGAAAGCAAACATCAAAGCCAATTTCTTAAATAATTGCTTATACAAGGAACCTGCCTCTGAAATATGCACTTATCTTGAAAACATGATGCAACCCCAACAATAGATCATATATGGAAAATGAGTTGAGTAGATGAGTAGTTTAATGAGAATTTTCTTCTGCTGGTTGCCAAAGCATTGTCAAGACTGTGTGCCTATCATCTGAATTGGTTTAAAATAAAACTGAGTTGGTTTTTTTCCTTTTTTTCTTTTTCTTTTCTTTTCTTTCTTTCTTTTTTTTTTTTTACAACAGATGGAAAGAGGGACACAATGGCAAACAGTATGCAAACAACAGCAGAGTTTCAAACAGGAGTGGGTAAAGAAATGGAAAATAAACAGAAGTCTAGGAAAAGGCTATAACTTCAGTCCTACAAAGGCATTTTCTAATCTATTATGTAGACACTTTCAAGTTGAAGAATCTCTGTTGTCTGTCCCTAGCCAATGTGTCAGACTGTGTGGTCTGTTAAGATCCTGGAGAGCAGGTGTACCCCCATTGGGTAGAGCTTTCAGGAGCATTTGGTATTGCTAAATCACTGAAAGGAGTTGGGAGTAATAAGAAAGTTTTCAAGCAAATGGAGAGAAATAACCTTATGACAAAAATCAGCATGTCATATACTTTTTTTTCTCATTACTAAGATGGAGGATTAAAAAAAGAACTAAAGAAAACCAGTGCTGAAGGGAATACAATGCTCACATAATTGAATAGAGAAAGTGATTGAGTACCAAAGTGAAGGTTCTCATTTTGAGACCCAGATACTGATCTGTCTGGTGGCCATGTTCCCAGAGGCTGCATCCCTCAGGCCATCTTCACACTGTTCAATCAGGCAAAAGCTTCTAGCTTCTGCCCACAGAAGTGTCCTAGTGAGCAGATGGGGGCCTCTGCAAGTCACAGTCTGCCCCACCCCCCATATCCCTCACCCCCTGCAAAGTCAGAGGAGTTTATAGTGAGAGGGAACATCTCCAGTCTCTGGAAGTGAATCGCCACAGTCTCCCTTGAGGCTATGACAAGCAGACAGAGACCAAAAAGAAAAACAATGGAGATTTTACATCTTTCATATTAACCCAGATGGAGCTGAAACACATTCTTTTTAGTAAAATATCACAAGAATGGAAAACAAAATAGGCAATGTATTCGGTACTAATATGAAGCCAGTAGACGATCTAATACACGCCCACATAAAAGAAAAACTCAATTCAATTCAAATTGGGGGAGGGAGAATGAGGAAGGGAGAGAGGGATGGAGAATTGTTGTGCTCCCACTTACTGGGCACAATGTAGGAGTGTAGGTCACACCTTTTGGGTGCAGAACACAACTACAAGAGAGACTCTACCTAACAAACGCAAACATCGTAACCTAGTAGTTTGTACCCTGATACTAATCTGAAATTGAAAAACAAACAAAAAAAAAGAGTATCTGGTGAATCCACTTGCAGGATCTGGCCAGGGGGCCATGGAATGGTGCTGGACTTCTCCTGACCCTCCATACTACATATATCATAAGTGCACCCTGGAAGCAAATTCAAACATTACAGGAGACTCACAGGCCACTGGAAACTACATAGTCAATAGACAGGTGCACTTGAGTGCCTACAATTTAGGTTTGCTAGTTTCCTGTAAGACGTCCCTGTTAGATTGTCTACTGCAGTGGTTCTCAACCTGTGGGTCCCGACCCCTTTGGGGTTCAATGACCCTTTCAGAGGGGTCAGCTAAGACCATCCTGCATATCAGATATTTGTATTACAATACATAACAGTAGCAAAATTACAGTTATGAAGTAGCAACAAAAATAATTTTATGGTTGGGGGTCACCACAACATGAGGAACTGTATTAAAGGGTCATGGCATTAGGAAAGTTGAGAACCACTGGTCTACTGAGCATCATGGCAAAGAGGTGGAGATTAAGACACGATTGTCTCACCATGGCCAAACCACTGAGAGGAAGGGGCTGTTTATACCTGAACCACAGAAGAACAGCAGCAAGGTTTTGAATTCAATGCTACTTCCCTAACAATGGCAGGATTCTGGTCAAAGAGAGAACCACCTTACGACTGTGGGAGGAAGTATGCATAGTTGTGCTAACTGTTGGTGCTACCCAGGGAAAATTTATGAATTAGAGTCAGGGTGACCGTGATAGTCCCACAACTGCTTCCCCACCTTTATCCCTCTGCTTGAGAGAGTCTCTTATCAAGTGCTGCCCTCAGGCCCCACCGGTGCTCTAAGGAAGAAATGACCACCAAAGGCAACCCTCTGCAAAGCAGGCATGCATTCTATAATCCAGTCTAAAAGAAATCTGCAGCTGTAGACTTTCCAGCAAGCAAGGCCCCAGACTTGCTACTGCTGTGATTTAAGTCACCTCTGGAGCTGCCCTGAGAAGCAAAGAGCCTCACACAGCGCCCTCCCTGCTCTACGTAGGCCCAGCCGCCACCCCACTTCCAACAGTTTACCCCTAGTAGCTACAAGAAAAGAAATTCTAGGTATTCATCACAAAACTTGTGAGAGTCCCATTTAATCTTGGAGACTAGATTATTAGATACAAACAAAAGTCATGATCTTCCAAAAATCACCTAACTTTGAGAAAAAATATTTATTCTTTGAAGTCTCATCCAAAAAAAGTTTTTAAATTAAGTCGTTTCACCAGCCATATCTCAATTTGTGAAATAAAGACAATGGCATAATAATTTCAGAAGGTAACACTAATTGCTAATCTATTAAAAACAGACTTCATAATGGGTTAATAGGCTAGCAACAGTGAAGATATATCCACCACTCTTATTTATCTTCTTTACCATTGTCAACCAAAGAAAAAGAATCAAAGTCAGTGTTACTTAGCAATCTTACTAAGATGGCAGACAACAGACACAGACACAGGCTGGAGCAGCTCTGCAGGTGCTGGGGCCAAGGCTCATCCTCTGCTCGTCTACAGGCAATGGAGGCTCAGTGTATACAAAGTCACCAAAGTTGCTCAGAAGTGCAGGGTCATGTCAAAGTTTGAGTGTCAGAGTGCATTTGATTCTATATCACAGAGGCATCATTTTTAGCCTTTGTGGATGTTATTTTTGTGTAGAAAGGGGCCAGGACTAGGTTATTTATGTTTTAAGAGATGTTGTGACTCAGGCAGGAGATGTAAGAGGCTGGCCCTATACTATACTCTGCCCTGTTTGTTTTCAAAGCGTCTCTCCTGAGAGCCTGGTGTCCTCACGGAGTTGGGGACTTTGTGAAACTATGCTGGCAAGCAGAAATAACCAAACAGAGCTTCTTACTCTTCCTACTTCATCTCATACCATGTTGTGAGGGTCTTCTGGGGTGCTGCCAATTTCTCTGACCCCTAATTTGAAACAAGTCCCAGTTACTTTGATCACACTGACACTCTGTGGGGGCCGACCCAGCAGCCTTCCCAGCACGGATTCAGGACCACAGACAGCCCAGGGCCCTCAGACAGCCACGGCTCTCGGAAGACTGCACGGCTGGCCGACGACTTATCATACGCTGGTTAGAGACAGTGTGAATCCATGCGCAGGATATTGTGGGAGGTATTATAAAGAGAAGAGGCAAAGATGGTGTCTGCCATCAAAACCTTCTGCCTAGCTGGTCTCAGAGGGGACTTTAAATTACAGGGGTCTGTTACTTTCATTCTGACCATTAAATTGGGTGCCCACAGGGCCACCTGCACTTAGCAAGCTGATCCTGTCTTGCCCCCTTAGTGAATAGAGTATATAGGTCTCTGCCACCGCGGTGTCCTGCCAGGGAACGGCGTTCCCACATCAAGAGCACCTCCTAATGGTCCCAGGCAAAGTGGTGGCCAGGTGTTCAAACCTTGTTTTCTGAGCCTTCCTCAATCCCATTCTCTTTCTTCCTTGCCCCTCTAGAGGAGGTCACCTGACCCCTAACTCTCAGCACCCTCAGGCCTCCTGCATCCACCGCTTGTAGGTCTCAGTCTCTGGTGACTTGTCCCATTTGAAATTCAGTTTTGTGTTCTATTTGCCAGACATGAGCCAGGGATAGTGAGGGTTTGAAGGTAAAAAAAAAAAAAAAAACCACAGCTACTGATTACGGCAAGCAAGACCCCTCTCAAGAACTAAGGCCCAAGCCTTTTCATCTCAAGATCTCTACAAAGAGATTCTGCTGTGGTTTGGATAGCTGTCTGTCTGTCTCCTACAAACCTCACACTGAGATTACATTTCCCATGTTGGAGCTGTTCAAGGCATGGGGGCAGGGGGCCCTAATGAATAGATTCAAGTCCTTCCTCAGGGATGGGTGGGTTCTCGGTTGCCAGAGAGCCGGTCTTTAAGAAGAGCCCGGCCCCTCCCGGATCTGCAGGCGCCAGCTCTCCTTCACCTTCCGGCACGAGTGGAAGCAGCCTGAAGCCCTCGCTGTGCTACCTGCCTGGCCTGCAGAAGCATGAGCCAAATAAACAGCTTTCCTTCATGAATTACCCAACCTCAGGTATTCCTTAGCAACACATATGGTCTGATACAGACTCTAACACTGAAAACTCACTGACGAGAAGGAAGGCCTTAGTTTACATCTTTTTTGTCAGGAGCCATTTTTACTTGTTTCATTCCATATTCAAGACAACTAGCAAGTGTGCTTCTGGGTTGAGGATCTGGGTTAAGACAAGAGGGACTCCCCTGTGTGTCCTTCAGGCAGATTCTCCTCCTAAACCCAACTATCTGCTTCTTTCACTACTTTTCAGACACTCACTCATTCAAGCAACCTGGCCCGTGTGAACATTTTGTGTCTTAGACCATCTCTTCAAGGTCAGAATTCTCTCTGCTGACCTTCTGAGGAGCTTTCCATCACAGGCTCCAGCAGTGTGGCTTCCTCTTTCCACTCAGGGAAGCTGAGTGGACAGATGTCACACCCCAGCTCTTGTCCTGCTTGTTACTAACCCCATGGTGTCATGTTCTCAAAAATGTATAACTGGTGATTCTTTCTAGAGGCCCTGCATTTGGCCTGATGGTATTATCTTCTTTACCTCTTTCACAAAAAGAAAAAAATATTAAAGTTCAATTAGCTTACCCGCAGCTTTAAGAATGCATAATTACAGGCTAGTCTAAGCACAGCCCGGGAATGGAAATTTCCAGGAGAGTGGCCTTGGAGCCAAATATTGGCCAAGAAAAGCACCAGCAAACTCTTGGGAAGGAACAATAAAAATAGATGAAAAAAATAAAGAGAAAATATATGAAAGGAGGGAAGAAGAATTAAGGAGAGAGTGGAAAAGGAGAGGAAAAAAGAGAAAATAGGCATGAGGGTTACAAACCAGATAGATGGGAGAAGGAAGCAGAACAGTCGGATCTCAAGAGAGAAAAGCAGAGTTTGGGGGCAGGTGCTAAAGAGCCCTCTCCTTTGCCTGCCCCTGGACCCCAGCCACATGCATGCAGCATTTTTCAAAAGCAGAAATAACTACTTATTTTTTTTTTATTCCTTGGTAGATGAGTGTCCTCTGAGGTCTTTCATTTTTTCTTGTCCTCCAGGCAGCTAGTCAGGAGCTTAAAGATTCGGTGCCAAAACACGTGTCACTGCAGTCCATATGGGAGATGAGCAGAGGATGCTGAGGGGATGTGGGCTTGCTCCTCTCTCTTCCCAGCAGCAGGGGTATGAGGCGTCCTTCTCATCTTCTAGAGATGGTCTTAACCAAGCCAACAATTCAAGGCTTGGCAGATTAAAAATCTGTGTTCTTCTATTGAGGTGTATACACAGTGCTCTGTTTCGGAACCAGGGCTTCCAGTTCACCAGTTTATAATCATTTGTGGGGAATTGAAACTTTTCTTCTAGACAAATATTACTCTATGGAAAGATCTATCAACAAGGGAGCAGAAAACTGCTGACTGATGGGTAACAGCAATAACATATGGACCATGAGGCTGTGTGCCCAAGACTCATCTTTTTGCCAAGCTTGAAAATGAATTCCTCCTGTCCTGCATACCCAGGAGGGTTTACTAGCAGCCTAATTAATTAAAAGCATCTATGGATCTGATAGGACTCTCTCACAGCTGGAACGGAAGCTCCCTGCTTCTCCTGGGTACCTTGCTATTCCCTCTATTATTATTATTTTTTAAATACAGTTCTAAACCACTTCTTGTTGCCTCCAGGGTCCAGCCAAGGGAAGCCTTCCACCAATCAGCCCTGGTTGTTCTGTGCTGCCTATTCTCATCTGAAGCAAGATAGATATATCAGTTGAATGTTAAACAATTACTTTCTCTAAATCTTTCTTATTTTCGATCACATGGAATGGCAGTGTGATAGCTAACTAGGCATGAATAAGTAATGGAAGATTTAAAAAAAAAAAAGAGAGGTAGATTTAAATAAACTATCCCTCATTATGGTGCTTAATTCCATCTATCGCTAAGCAGACACCATCTGGAGCATTGAAGCAAGGTGAGTATTAAGAAGGTGCGTGCACCCCATGGTGTAACACAGAACCGGCGATTTCCCTCCAGGCCTCAAGAAGACCGGTGATGTTACCAAGGAAGAATGTAATTGTGTTGATGTATCTGTTATTTTTATTCCATATTTTAAAGGAATGAAGGCTGACTATCTATCCCAAGGCGATAAAAGCAGTCTGAGAAATGCTGTATTTCCTTTGAAGTTCATCCCGGGAAGTTACTCCCTCCTGTAGCAGCGGGGATCCAGGGGCAGAAAGCTTTGCCACAGCGCCCTCTTGTGCTCAATGCGTAGCAATGACACGATTGCCTCATCTTTCTGCCCAAGAAACACTATTATTACTCTAATTACAGATTAATTATACCCTTTCATCAAGGTGAGAAGGAGAATCCATACAAAGGATGACGATTAGAAAGCAGAAGACATGCTCTTTTCTTTTTCTTTTTTTCCTTTTTATCGTAAAATCATTCCTTTTCAATGCTCTTTCACTGTCGTAGTAGTTGAGAACTTTGCACTGGAGTCAGACTCTGAAGGTTTGAGTCACTTTTCAGACTTGCAGGCTGTACTTGGGCAAGTTACTAACTTTCCTCCTGTCCAAAAGCACAACGTCGTTCGATGGCAGAGCCGAAACTATACTTCCTCTGGCTCTTCGGGGCCCAGGTCCTTGGCTTCCTTGCAGGATGGCTCCTTTGGGAAGCATTTCTTTTGCTCTGAGGGGTTTCCTGCAGGCACTAGGGGTACGTGGGATGCTTGTAGCAACAATACTGAGCCACACTCAGAGGTCCGGGCATGGGAGTAATGAGTAATCCATGTCTACTTTTTTTATTAGGATGGTGCCGTGACAGATCTATCATCCAAGACTGTGAGAGAGAAGGGTGTTATGAATCACACCTGCCTGAACACACTGGCCTCCACCACTTTCAGGAAGACCAAAATGATCACGCACACAAACACACAAACATCCAAAACTTACAAATGTGTTTCCAGATTCCTAGCCCTCTTCATCTTCCGAAATAATGCCCAACCCCAAGAGCCAAAGTGGGAAGAGGGCCTTGTGCAAATGCGGAACAAAGGCATGCTGGCTACAGAACCCACTTGTCTCATGGGAAGATTCTGTTCCTTTTATTTTTAAAGATACTGTATCACAAAAGGTAAAATACTGTATAAGTGCACTTACAGGAGTACTTAGAACAGTCAAATATTCACAGAGACAGAAAGTAGCAGAGGTTGCCGGGAGCTGGGGAAGGGAAGAATGGGGAGTTATTGCTTTATGGATATGGCTGATATTGGGAAGGAAATGTAATAACAATCTGTCTGCAGGTCAGCTACTCAACCTAATGTTTATTGGGCTAAAGATTATTTTATCTTAAGTTAAAATTCATAATACAACAAGGGCTTAAGCTCCTATTTTGGGTGAACCTCTGTTGCTTTTTTTTATTATTATTTATTTTTTAAGACACCACTCTGTTGCCCATGGCATCAGCCCAGCTCACAGCAACCTCGCTCTCCTGGAGTCAAGCCAGCCTTCTGCCTCTGCCTCCTGAGTAGCTGGGACGACAGGGATGTGCCACGATGCTCAGATAATTTTTTCTATTTTTAGTAGAGAAGATGTCTTGCTCCCTCTTGTTCAGGCTATCTCAAGAACCTCTGGGATTTCTTAATCCCCTTTTGATTATCTGAAGCTGATATATACACAAACCAAGGTAAACACAGTAACAGGTCAATGTAGTCGGTGGTCTCTGGAAAACATGAAGAGTGGCACTAATCAATGAAACTAGGAAACTCTCTGCAAAGCAAACCAGGACATGTGAACTTCACATATGAAACACCAGCATATAGCAACTGCCAGACTCACCAGGTCAGCATGTTTGTTCAGAGAGAGCTCCAGAGTAGAGACCAGATGACCAGGCTGTGGTTCCAGCTCATCTACTCGTTTGCTGCAGGACATCGGCAAGTGGAGCCAACGAGCTTCAGATTCCTCTTTTCTAAAACCAAGGCCTCACAAGGTGCCCTCTCAAGTCTGAAGTCTTTCAGTGATTATTCTATGACCTGGGTCCAAAACTGGCTGTAGTCTACCATGGCCTCGATGTCGGGTATTATCCACAAAATTACATGATTGAGAAACTTTCTAATGAAATGTAATCATACTGAGATTACATAAATTAAAAATTAGACTGCTATTCCTCTTTATGGAATAATCTGCAAATGTGGAATTAGAGATTGAACATAGGATTTCATATGTCAAAACAAAAAGAAAAATGGTGGACTCCACACAGAAGACTTTTGTGTAAGATTGCCTTCTCAACACCCACTCTTCCTTTGTAAACACTCTGAAACTCATTCAATTCCAAAAACTTGGGTCCCACCTCCTGAGCTTTTCTAATGATGCTACAGATATGCAGACAACGGGTGCAATTCTGACAAGCCATATAAATGAAGACCAAGACTTTTTTTAAAATTGAAACTAGATTACACATATGTGGGTACATGAAGCAGAAAAAGGATGAAAACTTTTAAAATTTCTTTCTGCTCTCATCTGAAAATTTCCCTTAGGAAATGAAATTAGTGAAAAATTACAACTAGGATTTTTTAAGTATGATGAATTCATGTGTTTTTATTGTTAATTTTGTATGATGAAAACTATATTTAAGCTTAAATGTTCACATACAGCTAGCTAGCCATATTCTGCAAAATGACGTATAAAAAAGATCTTCATAAAAAATATCTGTGATGTAAGTCCTTACAGTTCTTTTGTGTGGAAAGGCACTAGAACAGAACTCTCTAGTGCAAGAGCAAAGGGCATTTTTCTCTTCAAGGGACATGGTGATTTCCCCCACAAAAGGAAGAACTGAATACCCTCTTTGATTCTGAGTTTTTGCTCGAGGACCTCTGATCTACACTGGCCCTTTTCCTCCTCGTTATGCCTCCAGGGACTGGGAGTAGACTAGATCTCAGCCACAGCATCTTAATTTTTATGGAGATTAGAAACAAGATATTCATTTCCCTACTTCCTTAAAAAAAAGTTCAAGGCAAAGAAACAAATGAACTCGTCTAATGATTCTGGTACTGGAAAGAAGTTGCAGTCTATATCATGATGGTTTTATGAGGTTATTCTACCCAACAGGTCAGAGAGAAACCATGTTGTCTTATTAAAAGCAAGGATGCAAATTTCTCTGAATTGGACACAAAACTATACTTTTGCTCAAAGAATGTTTTATAAACCATGCCAATCTTGACTAAATTTATTTTTTAGAATGAAATTTTTGTGGCAATGAGCTGCAGGCCCTGAGGACACATTGTACAGACTTGGTATGCACCGTAACTTGGAGTTTACCTATAAGCTAATGAAGATACAGGTCAGACAGTTAAGTTTGTGAACTCCTCCTAGAAAAAATGGTACATACCTCACTGTTGAGTATCACACAGTCACCTGCAAAGTACCCTCTCTGGGGAGCTATAACACTGACACCAGCACCCAGTCTATCCTTCAAACCACTTTTTCTAGGATGAGCTCATGAACTTAATTGTCAGACCTCATATGTTTGTCTTTTATTATCCCTTTTATTATCAAAATGAGGTGACCAACTTTGTCATATGAAAACCTTATTTGTCCTTTGCAGCCAAGAAAAATTGATTCAAATACCAGGCTTATAAAGTCTCCCATCTGTGCCTGGCACACAAGAATTTTCCAGTATCATCACTATCAGGTTCCTGGATACAAGTCATTCTGAGATGATCACATCTAGGATTTGAAAATATCACCACACCAAATGTTTTTCCAAATGCAACAAATATATCCAAATGTTTTCTGAGTCACTTGAGGTTACCTTGAAAGTTTTGAGAGACACAAAAGAAACATAAAATTCACATGGACAGAAACAAACCAAGTCCTCCCAGCAGCACTGATGAGCCAAGCAAGTTGAAGGTTGCACAGGTGAGTCAGAAAGGACGCTCTTGACTGTGTTTCTTGGATGTGAAATAATGGACCATACCACTGTTTGCTTCAAAACTTCCATAGTGACCCACATAAATGACCAGAGATGTTTATTAAATCCTCTATTAGAAACAAGGAAAGAAGAAATCCTTCTTGTCCTGCTTCTATAACATTAGCTGAGGGTGGCTTGAATATCCTCCTTAAGAGTAATAGAATAGCACAAAGAAATCATACTCTAAAATACTTTAAATACATAAATGATGCCTGAAATTTTGAGGAAAAGGGTTTACCAAGCTCTTTCATAGCAGGCTACTATTTTCAAAGGGCATTCTCAAATAACTAAAAATGAGTAATCTACCAAAACAATGGAAACCAACCCAAATAGTCATTTCTGGAGTACAACTCCTTAGACTTCAAATATAACACCACTAAAGGAATCCTCACAATGGGAAACAGTTGCCATAAGTGACAAGAATATCAAGAATGCAAAGCTCGAAGCCAGCATTCCAGCTCTGTTCTGCCTAAAAATAAATGCCAGAGCTATTCCCAGCCACTTAGGCCTCTAAGGGGCAGATTCCCCAGGTATAGTACCACCCTACTTTATAGAGTTGTTTTGTTAAACAAAAATGAAGTGATTATGAAGCTTTTTATAATTTGTAAAATAATATAAATGCTGTCAGTTATGAAACTCTGGAGCCAGCTTGTACCTCCTGGTGACAACCAATAGATAAGTTTCAAGAATTTTGTGAACCACTTGTTAAACTATTAGTAGCTTGAAATCAGCCACAATGGAAGTGCTCACACCATGGAAACGGGCAGATATTGCAAATTAGGACTTCCTCTTTTTCCTGGAGAGCTGGATATTAAGCATTTACCACCACACAACTGTTGCTAGTAACTATTGTAAATATACATCTAACTTCCTAGGCCTACAGAGGAGTGAGCACTTTTCACAAGGAAGAAATCAACTATGAGGAATATATCTAAATCAGGACGCCTAAAGAAGCATGTAATCAGACATAGTGTAGCTCATTTCAATTAAACATGTTAAATCCAAAAGAAGATAGCAGAATATTCACTTTATTAGTAATATAAGAAACATGAAAGCCTTCTAAGAAGTGAAAATGGAAAAAAAAATCACAAGTTACTGTAACCTCTTGTACAGCCTGTGGTCTGAACTTGGTATTAAACATCATCGCCAAACTGTACGACCACTGGAGATCTACCAAATGTAAAACAACTTAAAAGATAGGGTTTTGTTTGTTTGTTTTTGAGACAGAGTCTCACTATGTTGCCCTCAATAGAGGATGCCGTGGCGTCACAGCTCACAGCAACCTCAAACTCTTGGGCTTAGGCGATTTTCTTGCCTCAGCCTCCCAAGTAACTGGGACTACAGGTGCCCGATACAACACCCAGCTATTTTTGTTGTTGCAGTTGTCATTGTTGGTTACCCGTTCAAACCTGCCAGCCTTCATGTATGTGACTGGTGCCCTCACCACCAAGCTAAGGGTGCTGAGCCATGGGGGTCATTTTTAAGCTGAATTCTCAGAAGCACATTGGCTTCCAGAATCGGTAAAGAGACGCAGCTGCCATAAATGAGACAGTGAGTGCAGACACTACTCCTCAGAGCCCCTCCATGATGAGTGAGTGCCCAAGAGTTATGGATTGTATTTCAAAATAGAAATTATCTTTTGAATTTTGCAGACCTTTCCTGAAAACCTCTGACCAATCAACACCATTTGTGAAGGTTGCCCTGTAGTGCTCCAGAGTCTTACGTTCTAAGACACCTTTTCTGGCACTTTCCCCAGATACCTGGCACAGCCAAGGAATGAAGCAGGAGTTAGTAAAATGCTAAGGAGGCCAGCAGCATGAAAGTGCAATAACTCCTACAGTATTCTCCAGAGGAACTGAACATGACCAAGAACTTGGACTTTACAACATCTTTTTTGAAAACAAATAGAAAAAGGAAGACTACAGGAATCAACTCCAAATTGTTATCTTCAGTTGAATGATGACCAAAAAAAGTCATACAAAATGGCAAGTGAGTAAAATAATAAGTAGGAAGGTCTGAAAGGTTGGAGAGGATGAGGGCAGGATGCAGTGCAGAGTGAGGACGGCCACCCTCACACACAGGGACGTGCACAGCTCACCGCAGATGTCCAGGACATGCACTGCCCTCTCAATAATGTGTTTTTAGTCAAGAAGGATCCAAAGAAGATTACCCAGTTTCATACAAGTGGAAGTTTGATAATTATCCCTAAATGAATTATAAACTGTCTACCTATTGCAATCACCTTGGGAACTCTGGAAAAAATCTCATTCCAGGCCCCAACTCAGAGCTAGGGTCCAGCAGATGGCCCTGACCATAACCAAGGAAGATAGCCACAGCCATAAATAAGCACTTCCAGTTAATGCCTTGGAAGACAAGACAGAAAATTCAGTGAAGCTATGTTTTATGGGCAACTGAAATATTAAGATAGTAAAATCTCACAAAAATAGAGACACAGACATTTGTAATTGAATAGAAAACCAGGAAATGAAACTACCAACTTATCATTACCTAATCTTTGATAAACCAAACAAGTATATACCTTGGGGGAAAGACTCCCTATTCAAGAAATGGTGCTGGGAGAATTGGATATCTATATGTAAAAGATTGAAACTGAATGTGCACCTTTCTCCACTCACAAAAATTGATTCAAGATGGATAAAGGACTTAAATTTAAGGCATGAGATGATAAAAATCCTCAAAGAAAGAATTGGAAAAACACTGGAAGATATTGGCCTGGGGAAAGACTTTATGAGGAAGACTGCCTTGGCAATAGGAACAACTGCAACAATAAACAAATGGGACTTAATTAAACTCAAAAGCTTCTGTACAGCCATGGAGACAACAACCAAAGCAAATCGACAACCTACCCAATGGGAAAGGATATTTGCACGTTTTGAATCTGACAAAAGTTTAATAACCAGGATCTATACAGAACTTCAATTAATCTACAAGAAAGAAACCAACAATCCCATACATCAATGGGGAAGAGATGAATAGAATCTTCTCTAAAGATGACAGACGGATGGCCAGTAAACACTTGAAAAAATGCTCATCGTCCTTAATTATTAGAGAAATGCAAATTAAAACCACCCTGAGATATCATCTAAGTCCAGCAAGAATGTCATATATCACAAAATCTGAAGATTGCAGATGCTGGCACAGATGTGGAGAGAAAGGAACACTTTTACACTGCTGGTGGGTCTGCAAACTAATACAACCTTTTTGGAAGGAAGTATGGTGAAAACTCAAAGAACTCAACCTAGACCTCCTGTTCGATCCTGCAATCCCATTACTGGGCACCTATCCAGAAGAAAAAAAAAACTTTTATTATAAAGACACTGGTACTAGGCTGTTTATCGCAGCCCAATTTATAATTGCTAAAATGTCAAAACAGCCTAAATGTCCTTCAATCCAGGAATGGATTGGTAAGCTATGGTATATGTATACCAAGGAATATTACTCAGCCATCAAAAATGGAGACTTTGCAGCATTTGTACTAACTTGGATGGAGGTGGAACACTTTATTCTTAGTGAAACATCACAGGAGTGGAGAAGCATGAATCCTATGTATTCAACTTTAATATGAGGACAATAAATGACAATGATACAGTGGGGCCTGGGGGAAGGAGACAGCAGACAGAGAGAGAAGGAAGAAGGGGGTAAGGGAAAGAAAACAAAAAAAGGAAAGAAAATAGTGAGTAATTCTCACATAAATTAGATTCAATTTTGACCAAAGTACATTACTTAAACATTAATTTTTTGTTTTTTTTGCAGTTTTGGGCCAGGGCTAGATTTGAACCCGCCACCTCCAGTATATGGGGTCGGTGCCCTACTCCTTTGAGCCACAGGTGCCACCCTAAACATTAATTTTTAATTCAACTTGTCAATATGTTGTTTAGGATATTGCATCCTCATTTATAGGCGAATTACGTTTGTAATTTCCCTTTATGACAATATATTTTCTCCAATTTCAATATTAGGTATATCCAGATCAAATAGAATTGTTTTAAATTGTTTCTTCTTTTTCTATGGTCTATAAGATTTGGCATGATCTATTTTTTGAAACTGTCTTTCACTTTTATTTATATAATGTTAGTTGTCTAATATTGTTGTTGAGACTTTGGAAAAAAAATAAGAAGTTAACTGATGACTTCATACTGAGCCTCAGAGTTAAAGCATTCTATAATGGACATACTCTTATTTGACAATGTGAATGTTACTTACTTTGCATTATTATTATTAATATTGCTTAATATTTTGATGCAATAATTGTCTGTTGTCTTTTCTGAATGTATTTATCTTCATTCATTCTTTACGAGGTTTTTGTTTCTAGTCCTTATCTTAAACATTGTTGTTATTATTAAATTTTAAGTATTTTAATTCTGTGAAGGCAAAAAGTGGAAACCTAATAAACACGTGTATATAAAACACATGTATATAAATAAAAAAAAAAGGTTCAGCAAAATGCACAGCACACACGCATACACACACACATACAAATATGACAAATTTTAACAATTGTTGGCTCCAGATGGTAAGTACATGGTTGATTATTTTCTTATTTTTTTCAACTTTGTGTTTGAAATTTTGCATAATAAAATTCTGGAAGAAAGCTGAGCATCTCAATGTAATGAAGAATTCTAGTCTAAGTTGACAGATGAGATGACAGAAAATAATTTTACAAATAAAATGAACTCCTGCAAATCCACAAGAAAAAGACAGGAAACTCCTGGCAAACCATGGAATTTTCACCTTTCCTCATATGTAATTGGTTTACAGCCAGGAAGCAGCTGCCCAGCCCAGACTGTTTCCCAGACTCCTTGCAGTTAGATGGTGCACAGTGACAAGTGCCACAGCCAAGGCAGTGTATGTGTCATGGTTCTGACGTGCACACTCTTTCCCAACGCAGACTGGATGCTGTGTTACTCAGAGTGCAGTTCCCTGCAACACTCTGGGAAGCCATCAGGTTGTACTTAGTGCAATCAGGCACGTGCATGCCCTGTGACTCAGACACCCACTTCTTTTTTTTTTTTTTTTGAGATAGAGTCTCACTCTGTCACCCTGGGTAGAGTGCCGTGCCATCATCACAGCTCATAGCAACCTCAAATTCTTGGGCGCAAGCCATCCTCTTGCTTCAGCTTCCCAAGTAGCTGGGACTACAGGCATGTACCACCACACCCGGTTAGTTTGTTTTGTTTTGTTTTGTCTTCTATTTTTAGTAAAAATGGGATCTCTCTCTTGCCCAGGCTGGTCTCAAACTCCGTGAGCTCAGCAATCCAGAGTGCTAGGATTACAGGCCCAAGCCACCTCACCTGGCCTCGGGGAGCCACTTCTGAGGATATATCCTAGGAAACCTATCAGTCAGAGCCATAAGAAACAGGAATGTCTGTGCATCATTCCTGGTCGTCACACGTGTTGAAAGTAACCTAGGCAACCATCATCTGGGAACAATGAGTAAATGTGGGGTGCACACTATGAAAAACTACACAGGTCTTAAAACCCTGTAAAGATATAGAACAACATGGAGAAAGCTTAAAGACTTGGTGACAAGTGGGTATCATTACAGGGGAGAAGAAACAGGCAGGGAGTGAGGTCTGGCGTAAACAAAGGTCCAGCATGATACAGAAGCAGCCAGACCCCTCCTTTGTGCGTCTTCCCTGACTCTCTCGCCAGTCCGGGTTGTGAGTCCTCCCACTCACAACACCCTGCACAAAACTCCATCCCAGCACGCAGTCCTCCGACTCCCATTGTTCACTTACTTGTGCCCTCTGTCGTGAAGGTGAGTCCCTTGAATGTGTTTCATCTTGTTATCCTTTGTGTTTGGCCTAGCGTTGGACAAATAGTAAGTTCTTAATAATACATGTTGAAAAAATAAAAATTTCTTAGGTAACTTTTTTTTTTTTTTTTTTTGAGACCGAGTCTCACTATGTTATCCTTGGTAGGGTGCTATGGCATCACAGCTCACAGCAACCTCAAACTCTTGGGCTTAAGTGATTCTCTTGCCTCAGCCTCCCAAGTAGCTGGGACTACAGGTGCCTGCCACAATGCCCAGCTAGTTTTGGTTGTAGTTGTCATTGTTGTTTGGTAGGCCCAGGCTGGGTTTGAAACCACCACCTCCAGGGTATGTGGCCGGCGCCGTAGCTGCTGAGCTACAGGCGGCCAGCTTTTTTTTTTTGTTTTTGTTTTTCTTTGAAATAGAGTCTCACTCTGTCATCCTGGGTAGAGTGCCATGCCATTATCACAGCTTACGGCAACCTCAAACTCTTGGGCTCAAGCAATCTTCTTACCTCAGCCTCCCAAGTAGCTGGGACTCTGAGTGGTCACCATAACACTTGGCTGGTTTTTCTATTTTTAGTACAGACCAGGGTCTTGATCTTGCTCAGGCTGGTCTCAAACTCCTGAGTTCAAGCATTCTGCTCACCTTTACCTCCCAGAATGCTAGGATTACAGATGTGAGCCACTGTGCCCAGTTCTCAGGTACAGTTCTCATAATCAGGATTCTTAGAAAACATGCTTCAAAAAAAGTGGGCCCATGCTGGGAATAATTCAGCGCAACCATGCTACTTACATGAGCAAAACTCTCTCAAGACTGAGCAGCACACGAGCATTTGCTAAGCAACATTTACAATCTACAAACTAAACGAGATGCATAATACTCAGTGTGCTACATGCTGGCTGGACATAGCAATAAGGTGGAAGCGGGCGGTGCCTGTGGCTCATCCAGTAGGGCGCCGACCCCATATACCAAAGGTGGTGGGTTCAAACCCAGCCTTGGCCAAACTGCAAAACAGAAAAATAGCTGGGCGTTGTGGCGGGTGCCTGTAGTCCCAGCTACTCGGGAGACTGAAACTAGAGAATCGCCTAAGCCCAGGAGTTGGAGGTTGCTGTGAGCTGTGTGATGCCACAGCACTCTACCGAGGGCGATAAAGT